>JASJFT010000097.1:61741-169052 GCA_030770425.1 Darksidea phi
GGGGGGGGTTCGTGGCGGGCGTTGGGGGGGGGTGTATATCCATTTGGGGGGTAGTGGGCTTTGGTTTTTTCGTTGCCCAAATATTTTTGTTTTTTTTTTTTTTTTTTTTTTTTTTTCAGAGGTCGTGATGCGCGCGGATCTTAGAAGGAGCAATTGTTTACTTGCGTTTTGTGGCAAGAGAAGTCGCATGGTACCGCGTAGAAGTTACAGTGTTGGCGGCGTCGAATGTTGATTCGGGCAGGCACGCGATTGGAACATTCACGGCAGTATTGCGGGAACAGTGCGCTGGTTTGCAAGCATAGCGCTTTAGAATAGCGAGTATCATATTGGTATGCGAATTCGGTCTCAGATATATTCAGTTGTGCTTGTTTCGAAGCATTCTGATGGTGCGGTCAGGTAATTTCATGCAGTGTGCGCACCATGCTTGCACGTGCGTTCACTACGATGCGCATCCACGTTTCTCCATGCAAACCCGTAAAACTACATACATAGCATCCCAAGTTATCCCAAGAACAACACTTCACGGCACGCCAATGCCAAAAACATACGTTCCCGCACGCGTCGCACCACCGTAGTGGTGCCGTAAGCCGGCCCACTCCGCAACCATGTCACACAGCGACCCCCCCCACGCAAAAACACCAACCAACACGCAAAAGAAAGCGCAAAAAAGGGCGTCTTATTCCTGGTGGGGTTCGAACCCACGGCATCCGCATAACCAGATGAAAGGCCATAAGAGTCTGACGAATCTTATAAGAACGGCGCGCTACCACTGCGCCACAGGAATTTTTCATCTTGCTAGATGTGTGGAAGTGGATGTTTGGGGGTTTTTGTCAGCTAGTAATTATATAACATATGTGTCCAAAGGAGGGCGGGGGAGTAGTTCGTGGGGATGAGTCACTATGGTTATTTTGACATGTCAGAGTGGCAAGTTTGTTCGCTGAAGCCTGATTGAGGGGGTTTGGAATGGGTTTGTGTGCGGGGTAAGGGTGGCTGACGTGGTGTCATCTGTGGGTACACGGCGGGCGACACAATCGAAGCTATCAGATTGTCGATGCCAGTTGTGGTCTATTGCCTATAGTAGGCAAGGCATCCCTATTAGCCGCTCGGGTTGCTCTTCTACATATTACGCACAATAGTCTTAGTATAATATGCTTCGGGGGCTGCAGGACTTAGGGCTCGGTGAGCCGATGAGGGGCCGGGTATCCGACGAACGGGAGGGCCGAGCTTAAGCTACCAGCAACATCAGACGGCACAGCTCGACTTCACCGTAACGAAGGCTCACTTCTTCACATTCACCAATTTGGGCCCATTAGATAAGCAGTAGGTAAAGAGTTTTTCATTGCAATGATGAGTGTACAATTTTCTCCACGCTGTTTGCGGTTACAGCTTCCGCTCTCTCTTCCCGTCCCTCTGCGCAACCCAACCACTCGTTCTGGTTTGCCGGGACAGCTACTTTTCCTTTGGGAGCATACCCCCGTCGGAGACAGACTTTCTTGACTAGTCAATATGTAAAACTCCCGCCATCGGTTCGGACTTCTCACCTGCCTTCGACCTACTAACTCGGCCGTAGGCGCTTCCTTTATTGTCTCCCAATTGCTCTGGGCAGCATGACTATCCGCGCAGCCAAGTTCACGCCGGAGGTGCTCCTCAGTGCGCCCCGCCGCTCAGCGGGCATCCCGAATTCGGACGCGTCCAAGGTGCTGTACAGCGTCTCGACCTACAACTTCTCCGCCCACGCCAGCACCTCTGAAGTCCGGGTTTTGACAGTCAAGAGCCAGCAGACCAGACTTATTACTGGCGAAAAGGGTGAGCCGTTCTGGTTGGATGACGACACCGTGGTGCTGCTTAATGAGGGCGAGGGCGGGGTCACGAGTGTCAAAGTGGGGAGTGTGCAGGATTTTTGCAAGAGGTAAGCGACTCCTGATTCCTAGTTGCATCATGAAATAATCGTGTTGTAGCAGCTACGAGGCTGGTCGTATTGATGGGCCCGTCGGCAACCTCAAGCTCGTCTCGACTGGCAACGGCAGCTACGGCATCGCTGTCACGGGCAAAGCAAAACCAGATGGCGAGCTGTACAACCCAGAGAAAGCCGAGAAGCCGTACTCCAGTGGTCGTCTCTACAAATCGCCCTTCGTTCGCCACTGGGACCACTACGTGACTGAGAATCGGAACGCCATCTTTCTCGGCACGCTGGTGAAGAAAGACGACAAGTACCGGCTCTCTAAGCTCACGAACGCGCTTAAGGGTAGCGGGCTAGAGTCTCCAATTGATCCCTTTGGCGGAACCGACAACTTTGACATCTCCGTCAATGGTCTTGTCTTCACGGCTAAAGACCCCCGCCTTGATCCTGCTACGCACACGAAGACGAATATCTACCTCGTCGCATCAAAGAGCTTCTGGACGGACCTACCAAAGGCTCTGCCCAAGTCTTTCCAGGTTCCAGTTTTTAATTTTGAAGGCGCAAGCAGTACGTAACGCCTCGCCACTTTCGTATATCGCGCCCCTCTACATCACCTATACTGACTATTACCTCGCTATAGCAAGCCCTGTATGGGACACCCAGGGCACCCAAATCGCCTTCCTCTCCATGAAGACGGACGGCTATGAGTCGGACAAGAACCAGGTCTTCATCATCTCCGACTACAGGACACCGGGATGGGTTAACCATTTATGGGGCTCGACGAACGGCAAGGGCAAATGGGACCGGAGCCCTCAGTCCATCAGCTGGGGATCGAAAGGCCAGATCTATCTCACCGCCGAGGACAATGGCCGCGTGGATCTTTTCACTGCCGTCGTCAACGCGCCAGGCGGTCCGCTGCCCACCAAGCTCGTCAAAGGCGGCACAATCACTAGTGGTACGTATTTTCCGCATGGAATAGCGTTCTCGCCTTTCCGGCGAGAGCACCACTTCTAGCCTGGTGTGACGAGCACTGACACCGCTCTGAATATGCCGTGCTAACTTTCCACCGTAGTCTACCCTCTCAAATCCGGCGAGATCTTCCTCTCATCCACAAGCCTCGTCGAGAACAGCCTCTACTCAGTTGTCCCCTCAGACCACAAGAACAAAACTCTCGCAGGCCAACAATTCTACAGCATCCCGCTCGATGACCGCGTCCAAACCTCTTCTGCCCTAACCACAAAGTACATATCGTCCAATTCGCACACGAGCTCCATGTTCGGTCTATCCCGCCACCAGATTGACGAAATCCACTGGCCCGGCGCAAACAAAGAGGCCGAAACGGATATCCATGCGTGGGTCGTCAAGCCTAAGAACTTCGATTCTACGAACAAGTATCCGCTTGCGTATCTGGTTCATGGTGGCCCGCAGGGCGCGTGGCTGGATAGCTGGAGTACGCGCTGGAACCCGGCCGTGTACGCTGAACAAGGCTATGTGGTTGTCTGTCCGAATCCGACGGGTAGCACAGGATATGGGCAAGATTTCGTCGACGCTATTCAGGGCCAATGGGGCGGTCTGCCATACGAAGACCTCGTTTTGGGGTTTGACTACATCAAAGAGAATATGGAATATGTGGACACGGACCGCGCCGTCGCGCTCGGCGCTTCCTATGGCGGCTATATGATGAACTGGATCCAGGGCCACGACCTGGGGCGCAAGTTCAAAGCGCTGGTGACGCACGATGGCGTGTTTAGCATGACGTCGCAACTCGCTTCAGAGGAGCTGTACTTCCCCTTCCACGACCTAAAGGGGCCGTTGTGGGAGAATCCCGATGCATGGGCGGAGTGGGATCCGTCGCGGTTCGCAGACAAATGGGCGACGCCGCACCTCATCATCCACTCTGAGCTCGACTACCGACTCACTATGAACGAGGGCCTGTCAGCGTTCAATGTGCTGCAGACGCGTGGCGTGGAGAGCCAGCTCCTCACGTTCCCTGACGAGAACCATTGGGTGCTGAAGCCGGAGAATTCGCTCATGTGGCATGAGGTCGTGCTTGACTGGATCAATGAGCATGTGGGGTTGGAGAAGTATACCGAGGCGAGGAAAAAAGCCGGGCAGAATGTTCAGTATGAGGATCTGGTGCAGTATGGTGGGAAGGCTTGAGTACGGCGCCGTCGCACCGAACATAGGCATGGGACCGCATAAGGGCGTTTGAAATGGGAAAGTTCATCTGCATGTATTTCGCTGGCTATGAAATTCCATACTCTCTCCACGGCGAAAGTAATCGTCTTGATCGCTCTTCCATATCGATGTGACATACCAGGTAACCATCGATCCCGAAAACACACCCCCAAGAATTACCGACAGCCCATCAAAACCCGTAACGCGCCGTCGCACGTTTAAACCATGACCAGCCGAAAAAAGCGACATTACTCTTGTGATCAACTAACTAGTCACTGACTGGTACAACAAGAAGTCCCTGGTGCCGGCAAAGTGCCACATCTAAAACACAACCGGAAACCGCAGCGCCCTACAAAAGCCCACTCATATCGAGAGCCCGCCCCCCCCCTAAAAATAGGTCGTCGATAAATGCTTATAGTAACCTCTCAAGGGTCCACCCCGCATAAAGCCCCACCCCACCTACTATATCCATCCCAACGGACACGCTCACATGCCGAACCAGGTAATCTAACTCGGTACCGGATGACACCTGTTCCAATCTACATACGCGTGCTAAATTTCCCCTCCGCACCCACAGCACTCAAACACAGGACGTGTGCGTGTGTGCTTGTGACAGGTGTTGAAAGAAGGAGGTGGCACGAAAATAAGGTCGTACGGCTTTCACCTTCACATGGGGGGAAAATTGGATCGCGTCACCATACAGTGTCAACCTGCAAGGAAAGCTGGTAATGTGATTCCTATTCAGACATCTCGTATCCAAATTTTGTCGCGACCATCGTGTCCCTCCTACCACATACACGCCATACAGTTTCCAACATGCCTAGCCTAGCGTTCCTCGTCCTGTCGTGAGACAGAACCCCCACCAGTATCGAATAAATGTCATGTACAGTTTCGGAAAGTCGTAAAAGAAAGGACGGGGCTTGAACGTAATAACGTTCGCCCCAGACGGGTGGTGCCCAAGGTTTCTGTCCCGGTAGAACGCCAGCCGCTGTTTCCTCCCCCCCCCCAAACAACCAGCCAGCCAAATCAACAATAGGAAATAGTAATTATGTTATTTTCGAGGGTAAAGGACCGCTCGAAGATATGAGTATTTACAGCGAAGGATGTGATGCTTTAAGCCGAAGGCACAGAACAAGTGTAGACGGAATCTTAACTATAAGGAAATTCGATCGTGGGTAGTCGAGTGTTTTATATCCAGGCCATGGGTGCAGGTGCAGATGGGATGCCAAATCTTGTGTCGAAGAGGGGCTGGATCTCTGCGAGGTAGTCTGCTGCGCAGAAGGTGGCAAGGTTCCTTTCGCGGATAACGGCCAGATCGGCCTCCATCTCGGCGTCGCGGACAACGCCGCCGAATTCTTCCACCACTTCGCTGAGCTGCTCCAGCTCCTTGCCGAAGGGGTGCGACTCCTCCTGGATGCTCGCTTTGAACATGTCGACCGATGTGCGGTGTTCGCGGGAGGATCGTGCGGACAGGGATGAATGCGTCGAGTGGCTTCGTGGCATGCTTTGCAGCGACCGCTTTTGTGCCAGACGCTCGTGTGCGCGCTTGCTGTGCGACAAGGCCCTCTCGGGGATTGCGGGAACAGGCACCTCCTCCTCCACGGCCGCCTCTTTCAGCTGCTGAAGGTTCCCCGACGAAGCAGATTTCCGGAGGTTCTTGTTGGCCGAGGCAAAGTAGCCGGAGAGGTGGTTGGGTGCCGGCGAGGTTGGCGAGGAGCTCACAGAAGAGGCATCGGTGAGCGTCTCCCGTGAAGCGTGCGACGAGGCTCTTGAGCGTGTTGAGATGCTGTGGTCTGAGTCGTCGGCGGAGAGAGCCGAAGCCACCGGGGGGGACGCCTTCTTGATGGCCTCGATGTCGAGAGTTGCGATGTCCGGGGCGTTGTAGGAAAGCATGTTTGTTGTCGACACCAGAGCAACAGGACCAGAGATTTTGGCGCGGTCGATGTTCTTTCCAGGTGTCCTCACCGTCGGGCTGGGGCTAGGAAGAGGTGGTGTAGATGCGGAGGACTTTTCGGCATCGGCCCGCTTGATGCGCTTGGTAAGGCCGCGTGCGATGGACATGATGTAAAATTAATCGAAGATAGATTCGCCCGTAGATGGAGTGGCAAGTTCGTCGGTTTAAGGGCCGGCGATCCTTTGTCGCTGGTTCGCTGTCCGGGGAAGGGCTGCAGCAACTGCGGGGTGTGGCCGCGGATAAATTGGCGAGGACGCTTTCGAAGGGAGGAGGGAGTGGCAGCCAGGGCGTCTGCAAGCGTTGGAGAAGGGTGGATCACACACACAGACACACACACACACACACACCGGTTGCGACGTTGCAAGGCGATGGCGTGCGTCGGCGGTGTGCTGCGCGGTGTTTGGCCGGGGATGGACTTGTGATACTGCCGGTTGGCAGGCCGCAGGATCCGCGCGACAGTGTGCCTAGAGTCCGGGGGCGTTTCGGGTGTCAGGTGCAGTGGGCTGGTCGGGTGTTTTTTTTGTTTCGGTCGTTTTGGTCGTCTGTCGCTGGCTCGCAGCGGGGTGGGAGGGAATAGCGATGGAAAGTCGAAGCAAAGCACCAGTCTGTCAAAGAGCGTAGGGTGGATCCAGCGTCGTAAGGAGCGAACACCGGGCACGCGACGGGGTAGGGAGTGAAGCTGCTGCGAAGCGGAGGTCGCGCAGACGCAAAGGAAGGGATGGTGAATGCAACGGCGGAGAGAGGAAGGAAAGCAAAGCAACGCAAGCAACGCAAAGCAGTGCCAGGGGAGCCAGCGTAGAAAAGAGAAGAGAGAGAGAGAGACGGGCGGGCGGGCGCAGTGTCCGGGGAGGGGGGACGCGCTTGGCAGAAGATCCGGGCAGAGATTGGCAGGATGGGACCAGGGGTTGCGTCACCAACAAGGCAGCGGCCAGCGAACGGCAGCTCACATTGGGCCTGTTGTTTGCTTGCCGCGGGGCCAATCAGGCGCCGCGGCAGTCCGGCCCCGTTTCAGCCCTCTGCAAGCGGTGCGCCGCCTCCTCACCTTGATGAAGAGGCGCCCGCACACTTCGACCCAATCCTTGCCCCCGCGCCCGCTCGTCGAGCAGACGGGGACATTCACAGCAGCGGGAAGCACCCATAAGCACCGCGTCTCAGGTACAATGGTCCGCCCGGGGGAGGCCGTGGTGGCGTGGACGGAGCTGGATCCTTGCCGCGGGCGCCAAATGGCCCGCCCTCACTCGCGAGCGCCGTGAACATGGCTTCTGCATTTCCTGAACAACATGCGAACGCGGCGCTTCGCAGTTGTTTCAAAACGCTGCTGCAGCTGAAGCGAACAGCACACGAGGCGAGACCGCAGATCGGAGAAGCCGGAAGCTGCCGTGAGCTGCCAGTCCCTCAGCCGTCCCGTCTCCGCTTCCGTCACGTGCTTGTCTGCTTGTCTGCTTGTCTGCTTGTCCGCTTGTCCGCTTGTCCGCCTGCATGGAACCGTGTGGGCATGGGGGATTGACCTGACATGGAGCGTCGCGAGCAAGGAACCGACGACACATTGTAAACTCAACATCAGCCATCAATATGCAACTTTTTCCCATCCTGAGTCCCATGTACACAGCCAAGATTGATCGGATTTTCATAGTGGCAGTCTCGTACATAGCCTAGAGATATGGTTTGAAAGATAGAATACAACCTTTCAGTCTGAGTTGGTCGACACGTGCCTGCTTATTGAGAGCTTAAGAGGAAAAACGATAAATACAACGTTTGGCAGCACGATTCATTCTACCGCTTGAATTCAGTGCCTATGGCCACAGAACATTGCTTGCGTAGTCCCTCGCCCTGTCGCGGCAAATGACATTTTCACAGACATCATGTGTCGCCGCCGAATGCGCGCCTTGACATTGCAAAATGCGCCGTAGTAGTACGCAGCAGCTGCGGCCAGGTGCAGCTCAGTCGCGCATCCCACCTTATCGAGCCATGCACCAAATCAACCATCGCGGCACGCCTTCCGATACACTGGCGTGGGACGACGTTCGGGAGCTGGCCATCGCATAAAAAGTGGCCGAAGTGATACACTTGATCCAGCTTCTGGGGTAGTGGACGGATCCGGACGTCTGCATCACTCCTCCATCGACTCCCATCCCTTGTCGCCATTTGCTCCGTCGTCATCCTCGCTCTCGCCTTCTTCTGAATCCGAATCTGTGTCGATTTCATCAAGCCCTACGAGCCTCTCCTTACCATCGCCCTTTGCCAGCGGCACTTTGGTGGCGAACGCCGATCGAACAGCTGCATTGGTGCTTGTGTCCCAGATCTGCACGGCCCCTTTGCTTCCAGCGACCGCCAATCGGAAGCCTACCTCTTGGTCTGGGGCAAACGTGGTCGAGAACACCCTGCCGACACCTAGGTCTCGCGAGACAACCATACTAGGCCCCGACGGCTGAACGTTCCACAGCTTCACCTGCTTATCTGTCGAGCCAGTGGCTAGGTACCCAGGGATCACCGGATTGATGTCGAAGGACGATATGGATTCGTCGTGCGCCTGCAGTACCCATACCGGTTTGGACTGAGACGGATCCGCTGGTGCATTTCGAGCATCGTGGTAGTGGATCATCCCACTCTCAGTCGAGACCTGTGTGAGTTAGCTACTGCTATTTCAGGCAATCGCTCTCTCAGCTTACATAGAAAAAGTTCGGGTCGTGAGGGTTCCATCGGACCGTCTCCACATCGCTCTCGACTCCCCAGCGCGGAGCTTTAGCGTCGGGGGCGCGCATGTCAGCAGCAACCACGGTTCGGTCGTAGCTGCCGCTGAGGAGAACCGTCGAATCAACCGGATGCCATGTCACGGAGCAGACCTTGTCCGTGTGATATGAATATGACTTGGCGCATTTGGCTGTGTTCAGGTCCCACAACTTGATTGTCTTGTCGGCCGAGGACGAAGCCAGGAGGTTGCGGTGATGTCGATTCGCTGCAAGTGAGAGAACCGAGTCGACGTGGAATTCTTCGTTGACCTTCTTTGCCTTCTTTTTCTTCTTTTTTCTCGGCTTATCCGCATTCGCTGTGTCTTCGGCACCTTGCCCTAGTATTGCGTCCGGGTACATGCTGTCCACGACGTCCAGGTTCCATATCTCAATATCAGGGTCCATGGTGCCAATCGCCACAAAGTTGCCTCTCGCGTCACCACCATTGCTTGATTTTCCGACGGGTAAGTCTACCCATTCGACCGCCAGAGGAATTGCGGGAAGCATTATGTCGTGATGTACGTAGAGATTGTCCGCCTCATCCTCGTAGACATAGACCTCCAGATGCGCGACCTCGTCCTCGATCCGCCCTGCGAGCACTAAATTGTCTGTTGCCAGAATCTCCAACTCTTCACGCTCCTCGTCATCCTCCTCGTCGCCACCTTCCATTGTGATGTATGGGTCGTCCTCGTTGTTCTCGTGAAAAACCAGACTCTTGGTGTTGCCAAACATGGCCATGGTACCGCCTTCGCCATTCTCTCCGCCGTCGTCGTCGTCGTAATGCTCGAGGTCGTACTCTTTTAGATCGTCATCAACTTCTCTAGTTATGATTAGCTGTGTGCAATCGGGAGATGCAATCAACATACTCCGTGTCTTCGAGCTTTGTGCTACCATTACTCTTGCTCTTTTTCTTCTCTTCCTGCGCTTCTTCTAAATCTTCCTTTGCGTCGTCGAGCTGCAGCTTCGCGAGCTTCGATATCCGCTCGTATTCGTTATCGTCGAAAACGTATTTCGAGGGAGCGGGTGCCGCAAAACCGCGCGGAACCCAGGTTGTCGCCGTAATCATAGACATGGTTGCGGTCGTGGAAGGTAATCAGGAACGGCAATGCGGAGTTGTAGGTGCAAGCAGCGTCGTGAAATTTCCCAAAAACTTTGGTGGGGCACCCTAGCCACAGCGCGTGGCGCACCTCCTTCCCCGAGATTTCATAGCCTAGGTAGAGCTCCTACCTTTCTCGACCCAGCTTCCACCCACGCGGATTCCATATTCACCCCGGCCCCTAGTCTCGCGCATCGCTCATCGAGAAGGCCGTCAGCAGGTATAACGCCGAAAGGGATCACGCCTACTCTGCCACCTACGACCGATGGATCGCGCGCGCAGCCCGAAGCGGCGGAAGCTCGACAATGAGGAGTACTCTATAGCTCCTCGTCCAAAGTTTCAAAAGAGACGCCAAGATGGCTCCAAACCTACTCAGAAGCCCTTTGATGGGCCGGAACCCATGGTGGAGGACTTTGATTCGCTAACACTGGACCGCGACTGGTACGGCGGAGAAGAGAATGGACATACCTTTGGAGACGATACACACAATCCGTTTGGAGGCGCCGAAAGCACATGGATGGATGCCCAGCGCGAGGCAGCTCTCACGGAAAAGAAGCAGAACAGCCGGGCCAGTGCTCGGGCGGTTCAGAAGCAGAAGGATGTCGACGCGTGGGAGACGAATCGCATGCTACAGTCAGGCGTTGCTCAGCGGAGAACGTTTGAAGCTGATTTTGAAGATGACGATGAGAGCACACGGATTCACATCTTGGTGCACGATCTCAAGCCGCCGTTTCTCGATGGGAAGAAGGTGTTCACAAAGCAGCTAGACCCTGTCCCCGCTGTACGCGACAACCAGAGCGATATGGCCGTCTTTAGTCGCAGGGGAAGCATGGTTGTCAAGGAGAGACGGCAGCGCAGAGAACGGCAAAAGCAAGCGCAGGAGGCAACAAACGTGGCAGGCACTACCCTAGGCAATATCATGGGTGTCAAGGAAGACGACGGAGACAGTGCTGCGGCGGTGCCCGGGGAAGAAGAGAAGAAGGGCGGCAGCAAGTTTGCTGAGCACCTCAAGAACAACGAGGGTCAGAGCGCCTTCAGCAAGAGCAAGACATTGAGGGAGCAACGGCAGTACCTTCCAGCGTTTGCCGTGCGAGAAGACCTCCTACGCGTAATCCGAGACAACCAGGTTATAATTGTAGTCGGCCAGACTGGATCCGGAAAGACGACACAGTTGACTCAGTTCCTACACGAAGATGGCTACGCGGAGCATGGCCTCATTGGCTGTACGCAGCCCCGACGCGTCGCTGCTATGAGCGTTGCCAAACGTGTCAGTGAGGAGATGGAGGTAAAATTAGGAGGTCTCGTTGGCTATGCCATCCGTTTTGAAGACTGCACCAGCAAGGAAACCAAGATCAAGTATATGACGGACGGGGTGTTACTGCGAGAGTCGCTGGTGGAGCCCGACCTAGATCGATATTCCTGCATCATCATGGACGAAGCTCACGAGAGAGCGTTGAATACCGACGTACTGATGGGGCTTATCAAAAAGGTCCTCGCACGCAGAAGAGACCTCAAGCTGATCGTCACCTCAGCTACTATGAATTCTGAGCGTTTTTCACGTTTCTACGGAGGAGCCCCAGAATTCGTCATCCCGGGACGTACATTTCCGGTCGATATTCAATATTCACGGTCACCATGCGAAGACTACGTCGACAGCGCAGTCAAACAGGTGCTCGCCATTCACGTCTCCCAAGGCCCTGGAGATATTCTGGTCTTCATGACAGGTGCGGAAGACATTGAAATCACTTGCGAGCTCGTCGCCGAACGGCTCAAGCTCCTGAATGACCCACCCAAGCTGCTCATTCTCCCAATTTACAGTCAGATGCCCGCGGATTTGCAAGCTAAGATTTTTGATCGCGCGCCGCCTGGTGTACGCAAAGTTATCGTGGCGACCAATATCGCGGAAACCAGTTTGACGGTAGACGGCATCATGTATGTGGTGGACTCTGGGTTCTCCAAGTTGAAGGTGTACAACCCCAAAATGGGCATGGATACCTTGCAGATTACACCCATCTCACAGGCCAACGCCTCCCAACGAGCGGGCCGTGCCGGTCGTACCGGGCCTGGGAAGTGTTTTCATCTGTACACCGAACGAGCTTTTCGCGACGAGTTCTATATCCAGACGATCCCGGAGATTCAGCGTACCAATCTAGCAAATACGGTCCTGTTGCTGAAATCGCTCGGGGTAAAGGACTTGCTTGACTTTGACTTCATGGACCCGCCACCCCAGGACACAATCACTACGTCCCTCTTCGATCTCTGGGCTCTTGGAGCGCTCGACAATATCGGCGATCTCACCCCCCTTGGCCGCAGGATGACAGCCTTTCCGATGGACCCCTCCCTAGCCAAGCTCATTATAACATCTGTGGAATACGAGTGTAGCGAGGAAATGCTAACAATCGTCTCCATGTTGTCCGTCCCTAACCCTTTCAACCGCCCCAAAGAGCGCATGGAGGAGGCCGACGCCGCGCGAGAGAAGTTTTTCGTCCCCGAATCCGACCACCTTACCTTCCTACACGTGTACACCCAGTGGAAGGCAAATGGGTTCTCCGATGGTTGGTGTATACGCCATTTCTTGCACCCCAAATCCATGCGTAGAGCCAAGGAAATCCGAGACCAGCTAAACGATATCATGAAGATGCAGAAAATGGGCCTCATTAGCTGTGGTACTGACTGGGATGTCATCCGGAAGTGCATTTGTTCTGGTTATTACCACCAAGCTGCCAAGGTCAAGGGAATTGGCGAGTACATAAATCTACGCACCAGTGTGACTATCCAGTTGCACCCAACTAGCGCGCTGTACGGTTTAGGATATTTACCGGACTACGTCATCTACCACGAACTGATCCTCACCTCAAAAGAATACATGTCCTGCGTAACAGCGGTCGATCCTCACTGGCTAGCAGACCTCGGTGCCGTCTTCTACTCCATAAAAGAAAAGGGATATTCAGCTAGGGATAAACGCGTCACAGAGATTGAATTCAACCGCAAAGCAGAGCTAGAAGCTCAAATGGCGGAAGATAAAGCCAGGGAGGAGCGGCGGGTTGCCGAGGAGGAGCAAGGCCCGGTGGTGAAACGTCCGGGAGTAGGTGCGAACAAAAAAGCGACCGCTAGTGATGGAACGGTCAAAAAGCCAATGTTCGGCAAGGCGAGGAGGAGAGGCTTCTAGGGACCGGTCGGTCTACAAGCATGTATAATTAGACCTTAGAATAGCGAGAGACCGAATCGATGCGTTGGCATCTGAAGGCTGTCCGGATAGGTAATGCGGAGTGCGAATGGTGACGGTGAGCGATGTCTCCGCTTTTTAGGACCTGTGAGGAGCTCATGGGCCTCAAGTCATGAGCGTTGCGGTCTGGGAGTATGTCAACTTTTAAACGATGTATATGTGATCCGGAAGTGCTTCGGGGAGTAATCCACGGCTACGAGACTGCGACACTGATGGTTCACTCCACAGACCTCCCAACACTTCCCGGGCAACAACAGCGAATGCATCAGACCATGATTCTAAGCTTCTTGAAGGGAACTTGGAGACTGGTAAGGCGACTATGTTTTGATCTGCGTAGCTTCGATAAGAACAAAAGAAACCCTAGAAAATAGAGGTTGAACGCTACACCACCTCACGGTGGTCCCATTGTCACGGGTTTGATCGATGTCTCAGACAGGTAAAGTAAGGGTTGGCAGCTCTCAGCCACACCCTTGGCGACTCTAGCAACAAGCCACATCTCTCAGCTGCGGCGACCCGTCGCGCAGCTCTCACTTCTTACAGCAGACAACTATCCTCTGTTCCCTCCCAGTATCTATCATAGTCGCGTTCCGGTGCACACGCTTTCCTTGCCCTCGCGCTTATCACGAAACACCTTCGATCCCAGCGCATCCGGACCCGGAGGTTCACAGCAAGCTCCGCAAAACTGTCAGGAAACATTGCACAGCTCGCTATCGACCCATCACAGCCGGCAAGATGGGGTCGCTAGGATCGTACTTTCTCGATGTCGTCTACTCATTTACAAATTGTATGGTCTGCTTTCCGGGATCACCACAGCTCAAGATCAACAGTCGGAGCTTCAAGATACAACGACTGTTGGGCGAGGTAAGGCTCTCCTCTTATGCATTGATAGAGCATTGTCTAAATTCATCTGTTAGGGCGGCTTCTCCTACGTCTACCTCGTCCAAGACAACTCAACACAGCAACTCTACGCCCTAAAAAAGATACGCTGTCCCTTCGGCCAAGAATCCGTTGCGCTCGCTCTGAAAGAAGTAGAGGCCTACTCGCTCTTCTCGCCGCACCCCAACATTATCCACTCCATTGACTACAGCGTCGCCTCGGATAAAAGCGACCCCTCCGCCAAAACAGTCTACATCCTTCTCCCTTATTACCGTCGCGGAAACCTGCAGGACATTATCAATGCGAATTTGGTCAATCATACAAAGTTTCCGGAGAAACGATTGATGCAGTTGTTCTTGGGTGTGTGTCACGCGTTGAAGGCTATGCATGAGTATAAAATCAGGGGAGGACCCGGGGGCGCGAGGAGTGAGGGGAAGGCGAAAAAGGTTCGGAAGGATGCGGCAAGAGTGGATAGGGAGGCAGCGGAGAGTATGGAGATGAGACCGAGTAGACGGAACAGGGATGACGACGACGACGATGATATTGAAGCCGAGGGGCTTTTGGACGGCGAGGTATCAATGGCACAAGAAGGAATTGCGCCAGGAGGTGAACGGGCGTATGCTCACAGGGACATCAAGCCTGGTATATCTATGTCGGGACTGCCACTTCTAATGCTTAGATGCTGATGTGACCTACAGGCAACATAATGATAGCCGACGACGGCACAACCCCCATCCTCATGGACCTTGGTTCCCTCGCCCCCTCTCCAACACCCATAACATCTCGCTCCCTCGCCCTCCAAGTCCAAGACACCGCCGCCGAACACTGCACAATGCCATACCGCGCCCCGGAGCTCTTCGACGTAAAAACCGGCTCAGTAATCGACACCAAAGTCGACATATGGTCGCTCGGCTGTACGCTCTACGCTTGCCTCGTCGGCAAATCACCATTCGAGGCTAGAAGCGATGAGACGGGAGGGAGTTTGAGTATGTGTGTCCTTGGCGGTGATTGGCGGTTTCCGGATGAGGGGAGAGATGCGAAGAAAAAGGTGGGCGATGATGGTGTGATTAGTGATACGGTGAAGGATATCGTTAGGAAGTGTTTGAGAGTCGAACCTGGTGAGAGGCCGGATGTTGGGCAGTTGATACATTTGGTTGAGGGGGTCATTGAGGAGTTGCCTGAGGATGGGTCGGAGGAGTGAGAATCATACGCGGTCAAACTAGAGTTTTGGAGTGACCACGTCGGGTTTTTGATGGCTATCGAAGACATTGAGCGCTTTGTACTGTTCTTTTTGTTGTAGGATACTGGACACATAGCGTGCTCTTAATGTTGTCCACAAGAGACGATGAGGAGAAGATTTCCCTACGAATCTAGGCCAGGGAATTCTTTTTCAAGTCGATTGTGTATCTAAGATACCCTTTACTCACCTGCTACATGCGCTCCCAAGCGGCCAGCTTTGCCATTCTCCCATCAGACTGGTGCAGGAAAGCCTGTCGCGCTCGCTTCTCAGCGAGCCTTACTAAAATTAATCTGAACGACCCAGTTGTTACTGTCTGCCAGGTGGACGAGTAGAACCCGAGCTCGATTATCCTGTCATCCATCAAGCTGTGGTTGTGCCTGGTTTAGAGGTCGAGAAGATGGGCATTTGCGGTAGCTTTTAGCCGACATGTACTATAGCACATAAAGAGGTTACATCAGGTATACATTACTCGCTGCAGGTGTCGTACGCACCCTGTAACTTCTACTTTGAGCAGAATGCGACTCTGAGATCCTTCCTATTGATTTCTCTAGGGATATAAAAAGATGGCGTGGCTGGCATTGTGTTGGAGTGAATTCTCCGTCCACATAGGTCGGTCGCGAACATGGCTTCGTTATCTAGCTCTCTAATTCTCCGAACACCCACGGTTACCGCACGTACGTACTCTAATCCCAACCTCTCATCTGTGCTCACTACGTACTGACCGCCAAGGAGCCATTCCAATAACAACGACGTTCCTCACAACCCCTGCATCAGTCTCGAGTGCACAACCCAATCCCAGCTGCACTATCCTCTGCGTGTGCAACGGACCTCCCCCCTTCTGTCCACTCCCCACGCCCCTCCCATACACAAAAACAACGACTATCACGATTACCGCATCGCAGCCGCCGGCTCTGCCGAACGTCTACTCACCAACTGGAGTTGACGTTATGTAAGTACGGGCTGCAGCTCAGGCAGTTTTATACATTGTCACTGTAGATACGAGAAGAACCGAAGGCCAAGAGCTGATTAGTCGATGGATAGGCTGACGGGTGCGAGTTTGAACTGCGACTGCAATCCCCCACCGAGTAGCTACACAGGCGATCCGGCGGCGTGTAGCAGGTTTACTGTTCCACTGTGCAACATGCCGCCTATTACGACAATATTTGCGACGGCTACGGTGACGGTGGAGCCGGTGGGTACGGTTGTGTAAGGACTTGTGAGATATGGATCTATAATTGTAAGCAATCCGCTTTGCAACAAATGGAATGGGGCATGGGCAGAGAAATCCTACCGCCAGTCACTCGAGCGAGGAACTGTATGTAGCCTTCAAGATTAATTCAGGTGCATAAAACTCAGCGGGAAGAATAATCCTACCGGACGCGAACATGCTCAGCATAACGAAGTCGAATGTTTGATAAGCCCCTCCAAACTTGAGAAGAGATCCGTGAGGGTAGACCGAAAACCACGGCACCGGCGCTTCTTTCCCCCTGAGGCATGACGCATCGCGATGGGAAAAAACGGGTTTGATGCCGACGCAAATCTGGAGATAGGGTTGGCGGTGTAGACACATACACCTATGAAGGCGGACGATGCGCAGTTAATGCTGGGTACCTGAATCATCTCATCGTCATCCAGCGCGATATGCATCCAGGGTGGTGGCAAGGGGAAAGAGGCGATCGTGGAGCCGGAGGTGAGCATTGCAGGGATCAACTTGCCTCCCAGCCGCAACCTTCTAACTCCCTACAGCCTGCCGCGCTCGTGATTTTATAAGGGGGCAATGTGAACGGACTGCTAGCGCAAAACGGTTGCATAAACTCCAAAGGTCTTTCGTAGAAAGTGCAAAGGCCCAGCGCTAGCAGTCCATTCATGTTTCTCCCCCCTTCTTCACCCTGTGGAAAGGCGCCCGCAGGTTTTCATCTCCCTGTAGGAGATGTACATCTAGTGCAGATAATGTACTTCGGGTACGAGAGTCTGTGATAGCCAAGGTAAGCACAGATATTTTGACTACCTGTGCGTATACCTCATATGGAATAGAGCACATCCTCCCCATGCTCGCTTGGGGGCGAGATCATACGGACCTCCGATATCGAAGGTTGGGAATCGGGCCGAGGGGGAGCGCGCATCATAGGAAAGTTCGTGATGGGAGCTAAGGTGTAACATGCCTCGACATCAGCCCGCCGAGCTGTCATGTCGGTAGGACCGCCTCCCATGGAAGAGATTCCCCGGACGACTCAGAACGGCTGCAGTTGCGAGTATTCACACTTTGACATGCATACGGTATGCCTTGCTTCTTAAAGGCCCAACGCGTCAGAGTTCAGTTGGGGCCGTGGTGTCGGTACCGAGCCCGTCAAAGGACGACAGAAACGGTTTATTGCGGAGTCTTCCGGTGACAGTAGTGATGAGTCTGAACTGCATCGGCTTCTGCCTAAGCCCTCTTGATGACGTCGTGACCGCTTGATGGCTGAAGGAGTGCTGCAAATATCGTTGCCAGAACGGTGGTCACAAGTGAATGGGCCCAATGAATTTTCTCCGGTTGCTCTGTTGGCCAACATCTGGAGTGAATGAGCGGGCATCCCACTGGTAAATTCGAATATCTACACAGATGCCGAACGGCCAAATTCATCCGCGTCTATATCTCGTCATTGGTCACTTGGGAGTGAAACACGGTGAGCACAATAGTGGCCCGTCTGACCTGAGCACATGCCCTCCTAACGGAGTTAGCGCTGAGGAGCCCATCGCGGCGCTATGATCTCTGACTGTGCACCTGGCAGAGGACGATACGAACCGCATCGAGGTCAACTCTTGCATCGAAACTCTTGGGAATGTAATTAGTATAATATGCATCGAGATGGAGCAAGGTCCCGGCTGGTCGGAGAAATCCGTGGAGCAAAGTCGAAAGTGTCTAGAAACCGCATGTGCTAAGCCGGCGCCGTGCCGTGTTTTCTTTTTTTCTTTTTTCTTTTTCTCTCCTTCGAAGCACTACCGTTTACATGGCTCGTTATTGCCCCCTGATCTCTATCGTTTGAACCGCCCACAGGCGAGGGCTTTCTCGCGGGAGTAGCCCCCCGAATCATAGTCTCGCCAGCGCGTCGCACCCACCAAAGTCGCCTTTGGACTTTAGTCTTCTTCGCTCAAGCTCTTTTGTGTTGGGTTCCTCCGTATCCTTATCTTGTTCTTCCGCCTGGACTTCCGTCGAAGGCTGGCGCGACCCTGCCACCAAACCCGACACGAACTCGGTGTTGTGGAATACATGTAGGACTTGACGTCGAGGACCTTTCTTTACTAACTAATGCTTTGTAGCAATCAGATGCAGCTGGGATGTTGACACAAAGAAGTCGTGATAGAATCCCTCTCCACGTTTGTCCCACGGTTGTCCCACGCTTTATCGAAGGCGAACGCGCCACGTCCAGAACCTCCCGCGCGTCAATGGCGTGCCTATCATGGACGCCCATCACACTACCGCCTCCAATCATACCTCGAAGCCCTCTTACACTGCGCGCGACCCCTCGAGCCAGTATGTAGCTTCCTCTTACGGCATGGTGCTGGGCCAAGTCCATCCCGAAAGAATACGCACGCCGCGATCGAAGCCCGTTAGACATGTGTAGACGGAATATGTCCGAATGGTGTGCATCGCGCAGCCGCTGCAATGCCTTGCATGCTGTGGGAGTACCGGGGGTCTGGGTTTGCGGCAAAACACGTGGTACGAGTGTCATAATCCGAGATTCGACGAAGGATATACAGTGGATACCATGCCAGATTGCTCATGAGCGACCATACATGCTCGACTTGGCTAGCGTCTGCCGATGGTATACTGGTTATTGGTCGCAATTTGGCGGTCGTAGGAACGACGGGATATATACTTGTTTTGTTGCTATTTCAAGTGGCAGATTAGTGGAGGTACGTGTAATGGGTGGCTTGTCGCTCTATTGGCTTGGAGAGATAGGTGACGGCAAATGCACAAAGAACAGGACTAAGCCTTGCAATAGTCAAAGAGGGTGATGAGGGTATATAGTTGAATGATGAATGCTTTTGTGCAATAATCAATGACAAGTCTTCTAAGTCATAGAAATGAGTGTAGGAGTGTGAGAGAGAGTCCATCGCCGGCTGGGGTTTTCAACGCAGTAACCGTACGCATCGTGCTTTTCGTGGCTTGCGTGCCCCCTCCCCCCTAACTCTCTTGCTCCAGGAAGATTGTAATTTCAAGCAAGGAGAATATAGAAGGGGCGGAGTGAGGCTAGGGGTCCCCGGATGTACTGAGATCAAAATGAACGTCGGGATGTAACGAGTCGCTGGGTGGGAGGAGTTTCGGGCCAGGCGTCCGCATCGCGCATCCCCGTGCTGGACCTTCGAGGTCTGAGTAGTACAATGCCATCACAAGCAGAGGCATAGAAGGCGGCATGCCCCCCATCCTTGCGTGACTCTTGACGAACAAACTTGTGTCCGACTACTCAAGCTGCTCTGCAGGGATCGTTCCCCCCTCGCCCCACAGAGAGTCTGTGTTTTCCGGCTCCATACGGTCTTTGGGCTTGGCTGGGATACGTGAGCTTCAAGTCACTGTCGTAAGAGTATGAAGCAATAAACGCACGTTTCGGCAGGATAGGATAGTGGGTGGAAGGCGAAGCCATGCTCGCGGTGCCCGCACACCACTGTGGATGTGCACGCTTCGTGTCAGGGTTTGGTTGTGGTTCAAAGGCGATCGTCAGAAGTTGGTGTGCAAAAAATGCTCAGTCGACATGAAAGTTCGCGTCGAAGAGTAGAATGCCGCGAGAGTCTGGCTGGGTGGCCGGAGCGTCGCAGCAGACCAGGGGGGGTCCTGAATCATAGCGCTCTCTCGGCGATTCGTCTCGACCAACACACGTCGCCCGTCAACATCCGAAGATACGACCAGGTGGATCTCGATTTGTTGTAGCTGAACTACATATTCCAATAAACCGAAAGGGCAACTCTAGTCAGAACCCGTTCCGTCTGGAAGTGAGGCGGGTCGGGTGTAGATAAACACAGCCATTCTGGCCCTGACCATCGACCCGGCGGCTCACCATCTTCGGAAGACACGCTTTGCTTCTCCATTCCTTTTTAACATCGAGAACTTTCTTAGTAGATAGGGAGGAACCCCATCAAGACGAGGCATAACTCTGGCTTCCCGGTAGAGCTTTTTCAATATGAGGAAAGGAGGCGAGGAGAGGTGTAGTTATGCGAGGCAGTAACTAAAATGTCCATTGCCCTTGAAAGAGGTTCGCGAAAGCGGGCTGGCCCGAGAGAATACATCTTGTAGTCGTTTATTTGGATATAGAAGGGTCGCGATACTCCACGGCGGGGGCCAATGCTAGGGTACGTTGCAGTCATCGAAGAAGACTACTGCGATAATAATTAGACTCTGCTAGGTGTTACAGTCCTGGTATAATAGCACGAGGTAGAGCAGCTTCTCGCTAGCACGAGGCTCTAGATCCGAATAAAGGTGATTGGGAGGTTATAGGCTAGCACCGCTGCCATGACATATCTGGTAACAAATCGAATAGCAGGTACTGTGATAAGTCAGCAACGTTAAACAACTTAATTCACGTGACAATTTCCGTTTGAGGCTGTAGGGTGTGGACAGGGACGCGGCTGGAACAAGCGGTGAGGGACGATGTTTGTTCCAACCTCTTGCATTTCTGAAAAAATAACGTCACTTTCCGAACCGAACCTCAACCAGCCCTCGCATTATAGTTTGCCTCAGACAGGAACACAATCACGATTATGACCGCCCAAACCCTAGAAGAACTCGTTAATGCAATCACTTGTAAGAGCAGAGGTCTTACCCAGCCATGAGTGTATAAATTTTTTTCGCTTCTCTACTAAGGAAGATAATAGGTGTTAGGCACGCGAAGCTCGCAAAAGGCGCTGCGATCAAACGGGACTTGGTCGATTTGAGGTTGTAGAGCACCGTGACGGGTGCTGCGAAGCAGATCACGGCAACTGCGAGTTCCAAAATCATGACAAGAGTATCGAGCGTTCTTTGGCTTAAAGCTTGCGACTGCAGCTCCATGTTGCGGCCCAACATACGGTTGTAGAACTCCTGAAGAGGAACGAAGATGCTATGGTTGAAAGGTGTCATCAGCTTGTCGAGGATGAGGCGCCGAAAGAAGTCGTCGTTGCAGTCCCGGAGGGAGAAGTATGACCCCGGAACTCGATCGCCCATTGAGCCGTACGAGGACCGCGGCAATCCATTGGGCGCTCTTAGGCTCTTGCCAGCTTCTCCCAAGGTATAGCGGTAAAAATCCATGAAGTGCGGGTCGACAGCTGGTGCATTGGCAGCTTTGGAGTCCTCTTCATTCACGCGGCCTGCCTAGGTAAGCAGCCAGTCGACGATACCAACCAAGATATACTTACTGTTCCAGCTCAATGCTTCATCAAGTTGTACCACTGCAGTGTTATATCTTTCCAGATATTCTTCATCAGTCGGGTCCACGTTCCCCGCCCTCAGGTCTTGCTCCAGCGCAGCCTTGGCCTTCGCCCTGACCATGACCAGCCATTCCACGTAATGTGCTCGCTCGGATCTCTCGCGCAAGAAACGATGTCTAACGTCGGCCTCCGGATGTTTGTCGAGTTTGTCAAATAGGTCTTGGTGGTCGACGAGGGAAAGAACCAGGTCAGCGTGGCTTGGTATCTCAAGCCCTGGTTGGTGATCGAACCACAAGCGGGGTGACGGTTCAATTCGACCAATACTAGGGCCGCCTGCAGTTTCTGCCATACTGACAACAGCCTGAAGCCGACAATTCGAAGCAATGTTCTTAACAGTCTTACAGCTTACGGACCCTTCGGAAAGTGCCTAAAGCTTGCTTTTGTATGCGTTCTCTTGCGGACCTTGGCTGAAAATGTTCACCGACTCCTAAGGACTGATTTCATGTTCCTTCATGGCTAGCAAAACCTTCGCAAGCTGTGAAGAGGGTTACACAGCACTGTGGTTAAGCCAATGGGAGTAGCAGGTTGTCCGGAGCCTCATGCTTGCTGGCAGCAGCCATCGCATACGGCTCCGTCTTTGCATCAGAACCACGAACGAAGCCATCGCAAGGAGCCAGTAGGAAGATGATAGTGCGGGAAACACCATGGCATTCCCTTCACCGGTCATCTGCCCTCAAGCTAGAGTCGGAGGATGTGCAGAGAAGAACTTCTTGGACGGTTGTCCAGTGACGACACGCTCACTACACCGACAAGCTGCACGTAATAGCCATCGATACGCGGTTTTACGGCACAGCCTTACAGTTGGGCTGCATTGAAGTATGCAGGTGGTGGGTGGCTGCAGGTTCCGAGGCGGAAGTGAAGGAAGGCAGGAAACTGCTGACGAAAAGATTTTGCGCGGCCCGCTGAAGGCTGCAAGCCATGGAAAAACATCTGACCTGGATTTCAGGGTGTTAGAAAGTCCGTGATAAAGCAGGAAGAGATGGAAAGGATGGGTGGTAGCGTTGCCGGGATAATTGATGAGGAGAAAGACGGCCCCAGGAGCTTGTCAGCTCCTTGCGACCGCCTCTCGCAACGCTTCCACGAAATGTCACACTCGACTCCAGCTAGGATACCCACGCAATGCATCTTGTCCGGATCGAGCAACATCCGTCGAATAGGCCATCGAGCGGATGCTAATTGCTCGCAGCGATGCAGCCACTCAAGTTTGCAGTAGAAAGAGCAGACTTATCGGCACGTCTGCACTTCGCTCCACTAAACTCCTACATGAACTGCGTGGCGCCTGTTCACGCGACCACTCGCCGGGGTCCACGACCTTGAGGCACACCTCAGGCAAGACTGACGCCCACACCACTTCAGGGAGTGCTGTAGTCCAGTCCTTTTTTCTTGGGATTAATAATTAGCGCCAATTGGATCTATGGTACCGCAAGAGGAAAGGCTCGGTCTCCTCTTCATCAGTTCAGGGGTGAGCTGAGGTGGAAGAGCGAGGCTTGGGTCGCGAACACAATCTTTTCTGAACCACCACGATATCAACAACGCTACGATATGGCCTCCAGCTTGTGAAGCCTTGAATTGGGAGTCAAAGGGCTTTCAGATGCGGATCTGGACTGACAGACTCCCTTCCTGCTACCCCCAGTGGTGTCTCTCCCGATGTCAGACTGAGCTCATCTACGCCAACTCAGGCTACACACCGCTCAGTCGGCCGCCGCGACGGCCTCTGCTGGCTATTCACACCACTCCCGCCGATATACTGAAAGACCTTGCAAGGCAATAGGGCGATAGCCCCCACCGCTGACCGGTAGTCTATATTCTCGCATCTGCAGATCTCGCTCCGCTCCACACGACCATCACGCCCTTTTCTCCTTGCAAGGCGTTCAGGACGCCTTGTAGGCGTCTCCGGGGGTAGTATATCTACTGTCGCCTCATTGGCAGTGTTCCTTACGCGTCCACTAAGATTTTAGAAGAAGCTGACTGCAACTATGACCCAAATATTCGTATTCACCGGAACCCGTCCACACCGATATGTATCTTGAAGGACGTCGTATGAGCCAAGACGAGTCTCGATGAATGGTGGATTGTATGTACGGTACATAGGAGGAGTCTAGTTGATTAGGAGGCGCACAAAATGAGGCGGTTTCTTCATGACGATTGAACAAAGAATAGCTTTGTCTCGTATCCAAACCTCCCAATCTCGATGCAATAATGCCCAATGCGTCGAATACAACCCAATCGCCATTTACATACACAAGTCCTGGCTAGATGTGAACCGCCCACCAATGGAGTGGAGACAGGAAGTCACGCAGAGCCTCTTCCTTGTCCTTCAGACTACGTCGCCCACTCCCAATTGTAGAACACATTCCCATGATCCAACAAGGGAAAGATCGGCCAACTCATTTCACCACCCGCATCTCATAACAAAATACGAAATACGAAAGCCAATACATGTCGAAGATGATGCATAAGAATTCACTTCTTGCACTATGCAAGTGCACCCCTAACAGAAGCGCAAACCTAAATAACCGTACTGAATTCCCATATGCAACAAGGGTAGCAGAATAAACGACGCAATGCTGTTTCGAGAGACGCCAATGTACCAATTGCACGATCCGAAGCCCAAAACACTGACGGAACGCCCATACCCATGCGCGCTGAATATGCAACAACGACCCATTCGAAACAACACACAAAAAGAGCCACCCTTATCCAAGCACCAGGTTCTCAAGACAAACCTCAGCCATTACTCAAACGTCATCTTCATCTCTCCATCCCCCTGAAACTCGTCCTCGAACTCATCAGCCCAAGCATTATAGCCAGGTGCCATTTCCACCGCAGCCCCGACACCGACCCCGAGCCCTATCGCTGCACCCGCTGCGCCTGCACCCACAACGGGCGCCGTCATTGATGACTTGAGCGCTGGACGTTCAGCAGCGGTAGATGCATCGTTCCAGCCCGGTTGCGTATCCCACGATTGATCTTTATAATGTTCGTAAGGCGGGGCCGGTGATTTGGAGGTTGGTAAAGAGGAAGTCGACAGTGGGTAGGCCGGTATTGAACTATGCGAGCGTGATGATACGGCTGCGGGTGTGCGTGGTTCTTTGAAGGAGGAATCGAACGTCATCTTCATAACCCCGTCGTCGGCGAACTCGTCGTATTCCTCGAAGCTTGTTTTCTTCTCGCCATTGGTATGTGCATGCGAGCCATTGGACACAGTTGAAAGGTTTCCCGCGCTCCCGCCGTTATGATGTGTCGATGTGGCCCCAAGACTATCATTATAGCTCTTAGTTTCCCTTAATCCCGCATAAGGATTCGGACTCGTCTGACTCATATTGATCTTCATCGGCGGCAGCGTACTTTTAATCTCTTTAATCTCAATCGGATCGTCGTACGATAGCGCTGCCACCTCCGCTCTTAGAGCATCGATATCAAACATGACTGGGTGGTCTGCAATCTTTGCGGGATCATCATCCTTGTTAATCACACCTTTCTCTTGGCTCTTCTCATCGTACACTTCCCAGTCCTTCTTGGCAGCCTTCTTCTTGCGCCAGAAGCTGAAGGCGCCCTTTTTCTCTTTCTCTTGCTGCTTCTTTTCAAGCTCCTTTCGCGCTTCCTCGATCTCGTTGATGAGCTCGCGTTGCCGTTGTTCGTGGTTTTCAGGATCGGGATCTTCTATTTCGGTAAACTCATCAGATTCGACGATCCAGCCTACTTCGCGGAGGAGTTTCGGCATCGCAGCTCGGTACGCCATGTGCCCAGGAACCAACTCGGTGACATTGTGATTCTCGACACCGGGGACATCGACGGGAGCGAGGCCGGCGACTTTCATAATGCCGCCACTGGTTGCACGGAAGAGGTAGCCTATCGTCTTATTAACGAATGAGATCGTGGAAACATTTGTTCGAGCACTGACCTAGAATCCAATCATTTGTCGCATAGCCGTTGATAAATCGACCTGGGATAATGGCTCTGGCTCTGATGTATTCGTCCTTTTTCGCCACAATTGGTGTTCCAAACATGTACACGTTCTGAACAAGGCCGACAGCGCCCCGGCTAGCGAGCTCTTTCAAACATGAATATATGACTCTAGCACCCAGAGAGAATCCGACAAGGGTGATGGGTCGTGTACCCAGATTTCTATCGATGAGGGAGTCGGCAAGGATAAGACCGGCCATGTCTGCTCGGGCTTGAGAGACAGTCCAGGGATTATCGATGAGGTAAGACAGCTTTGTTAAGGCGACCGGAAGTTGGATCGCAGCCATAAGCGCAATCAGGATTGTGCTGCCCAGCACCTGTTGCAGACCTTGAGTGAGGGCCTGTCAAAGTTGGTGAGCCAGAATCAACATGAAAGGCGTTTGAACGCACCTCTGTGGCAAGAATATTAATAGTATCACCCATACTCCGTAGCATCTCGGGTTCCCAAAGCACGGAATATATGTCCCCCATTATCGGATCTACCGTGCTATACGGTAATCGAACGTCGTCTAGTTTACCGTTCATCCAGCCCGCTAATGTGACAATGAGATGCACCCTTTTATTGTTGTGCAGGGGCCGATACTCAAAAGTCTTGACAGCACCTGTCCGCCTCTCCGCAGCCCTAACAGCAATCGTGCCTCCGCTGAGAACACCAGTCGTTGTGATGACTGCGGCGCCACCAGCACCAGCGAGAAATCCGGACGTGCCAGCTACACCAATGGTCGTGAAACCAGCGGCCAGACCAGCACCAATAACAGGCGCAAGGAGACCCGCAGAGAGTCCAATAACCAAACTACCACCCACAGTGGCAAGTCCCATGAACGCAATTCGTCTTTTAATTGCCTTCTTCCGTCGCGTCTCCATATGCTCATCCTCATTCCAATTTTCCTTATTTGCTTCCTCTTGCATCTCTAACGCATCGGTAACTCGTTTCTCGAAGCGACAGATTTCAAGCCAGTCTACGCTTAAGTACTTTCCCACTTGTTCCAAGAGCTGCCTCGAGCGGGCGTCGTATATTGAGTCTGCGATGAGAACTAAGAACAGATCGCAAAGGATAGTCCACCGAAGATCAATGTCCAAGCTCTTCGTGTCAGGGAGCTGCGAAGGGGTTCGGACTGCTGGAAGGTCCTCGCCTTCATGCTCTTCATATGGCGGAGGCGAAGGACTCTTTAGGGTGTCTTTCAGATCGAGACTACTCGACGATCTCCCTTTTTCTGCTGACGATTCGGGTCGGGGTGAAGATATCGAAAGGTTTTCCGGGTCCGCTTCTTTGACCGACTCGAAATCGTCCGCAGCGGGATTCTTGACGCGCGCATTCTGCATAAGAGCCGGTGTGAGATCTGATGGTACCACTCCGTGCTCGGATAGCTGCTCTATCATGACCTGCTCTGACTCGTTGATATCCATATGCGAATATAACCGAACCATCATCTTTTGTGACCACATCTGGTTCGTCTCCTGCAGCATGTCGATAACTTTCTTCGTTCCCCTGGTCCGTTCGAGGCCTGCGGTCTTGTTCTTCATTTCCACCATCGCCAACCTGACCAGGCCGACATAAGCTATGCGCTGCCCCTCAGTGAGGAGGTTCTTGGTAGTCTGCATTTGCGCGAGGGGGTCGCGGGCGGCCTCATCTTCATCGAACAGGGTCGTGCCCTTCTCTTTAAAGAGATACGCCGTGTTATCGTCCATACTGGTTTGTGACTCGACATCATCGTCCATTATGACCCTTGTATAGCCTTTCGCCGCGCCTCCAAGGTTGCCATAGCCGCTCATGTCTTCGAGTTCATCGGCGTTTTCTTTCGCAATGAGCTTGTTGTCGTCGTCGTACATGTCGTAGTGAGCGTATGCCGGCATTGTCTGCCATTCGCCATCGTCAAAGTCGTCCTTGCCCTTCTCCTGCTGCGTCTGCGGGGCCAGCTGCTGATGAGAGTACTCGGACACGGCGGTAGTCTGACGACCGTACGCAAGACTATTGCGCTGGTCGGCTGAAACGTCGCGTTGGTGGCTTCCTGCAGGTTCCGTCGCTTCCCGAGGCTTTTCGTCAACTAGCTTTACTTCCTCTGTCTCCTTCTCTGCATCTGCATGCCCATTGACTACTGGTGCTGGCTTCTCCAGTGTCGTCTCAGACCCATTTTCTGCACTCATTGTCCCCTTCTCTGGCAGCCCAACATTCTCTCTGCTCGCGACCTTTGATTCCGCATCCTTAAACTCGTCCTCTTCCGAGTCACTCTGCTCCTGCGTCGTCCGTGGTCGCGGTTTTCTTATAGGTAATCCAAAATCATCATATTCAACTTCGAGCTTCGGCTTTCCTGCGGTGTCTATGGATATAGGCTTCTCGGGGTTAGGGGGTTCAGGTGTGGGATCGTTCGGCATGGCTGAAGGTTGTTGCACGCATCGAGAGCGCTCTGTAAAGAACTAAGTAAATATGCCGTGAAGCGGAGGCGGGGAAAGTGCTCGGAAATGTAGAGTATGTACAAGGCACAGTCAGCGGCGCCCTCAGGCCATGATGGGTCCCACCACTTGCGGGCAACATCCCAACGCTTTGTCGGCGATCCAGGGTATGCACGGACCACACGTACCTTTGTGATTAAATTTCTCTAGCTGCGAACGACGTCCCCGCGTTCCACAACTACCTGCACCACCGCAGGACTCTCACGACTCCCTCATGCCAGCGACGACGATATAAAAACTTGGTTTGCGCGCACCCTTCCACCATGAAGCTCAAACGCGCAAAGGCCTACCGCAAGCTCATGCACCAGTACGAAATCCAGTTCGGATTCCGCGAAGCCTACCAAGTCCTGCTGGATGCGGAAATCCTCCAGGATGCCTGGAAATTCAAAATCGATCTTGTTCCCCGCCTCGAAGGGGTGCTACAAGGCAGTATAAAGCCTATGATTACGCAATGCTCCATACGACATCTATATAACGCGAAGCCCAAGAACGATGCGCTCATTGAACGGGCGAAGAGCTACGAGCGGCGACGGTGTGGACACCACGAACTAGAGCATCCGCTGTCTACGCTAGAGTGCCTGTCGGAGGTTGTGGACCCCAAGGACAATATGACGAATAAAAATCGGTACATTGTTGCGTCACAGGATCTGGAGGTCAGGGCGCACATGAGGAGAATCGCTGGGGTGCCGTTGATTTACATCTCAAAGTCGATAATGCTGCTTGAGCCGATGGCCACCTTGTCAGAGGCGCAGAGGGACAGAGAAGAGGTTTCAAAATTTCGGCAAGGGCTCAAAGGAAAGAGAAATCCGGAAGCTGGGCAAAAGAGGAAACGAGAAAGCGACGAGGAAGGGCCGAATGGTTCTATCGAGGATTCTACTCGGGATACAAAGCCCCAGAAAAAGAAGAAGCAGAAAGGCCCGAAGCAACCAAATCCACTCAGCATGAAGAAGTCCACAAAGACACCGCCGAAGGACAGTGCTTCTAAGCTGAGGACGGCCGGTCCTCAAGAACGACGATCCTCCACGACCGACGCACCCAAAACGTTTATTCCCGACGGTGAGACAGGCCACCGGAAACGGAAGCGTAAGCACAAACCAAAGGGCGAGGGTGCAGCGTCGGCGGATGCGGAAGTAGCCGCTTCCTGAAGCCCCTTGCGTTACAAAAGAGAGCAAGGGCAGACAGGCAAGATGTACAGCCTAGGAAGAGATTGTCAGACCAGAAAAGACGACGAATTTAGCCGAAGCGCATACCTTTTGGTATGATATGTCAGATATAGTTAGACATCGTGCATTGATAGTGTAAGAGGCCGGGTCCAGCACTCATACCTTCTTCCCCTGTGCAAGAAGATCTGACACCTTTGGCGGAAGCACAAGCGAACTCCGATCGTTCCGCTTCACGAACTCGATGACCGCCTCGGCCGTCTTCTCGGGCAGATCTTCGTGGAGAAAATGGCCCGCAGCAGGGAAGACATGAAGCTGGAATTTACCTGCGGATCGATTAGATAACCACTCACTGTAAATACTATGAAAGACTCACCCTGCATCTGTCCAATCATCAACTCTTTGTCTAGTCGATCCGTCCCCGCAAGAATCAACAACTTCGCGCCCTTGCCCCCAAGAAACTTCTTACTCATTCCACTAAACCAGTTTTCCCAATACGCTTCCGTACTCGACAGTTCAGTTCGCCATGTCCATCGTCCCTCGGGTGTCTGCAAAAGCAAGCTCGGCACACTGGCTCTCGCAGATTGTGGATTCCGTAGTGTACGCGATCGTATATGCCACTCAGTCGCCGCGGCTAGGCTCGCAAAGCCCTTAGGCCGAGTTGCGAGATAGGACTGCATGTGTTTGAGCGCTTCCATGGCACTACCTTCCACCACGTCCAATACCGCGTAGCCTAGTAGCTTATTACCCAGCATACTTTCTTTCGCTGCGTGCGTAACGACTGCGCCGCCGAGACTATGTCCAATGAAGACGGTCATAGGAAGTTCTTTCCAGCCCATTCTGCTCTGTGTGAGGTTTATCATGTCTACCAGATCTTGACTTAGTACGCTTATGGAAAGGTCGTTGTCAACATGTCCCTCTGAGCTCCAAACGACACTCCCGTGCTCTCTCGCCTCAACCGCTAGTATCCCCACCTCGGGCATTGCCTTTCGCACCTCCTTTGCAAACAGCGCAAAGCTCATAGCACTACTCCCGGCTCCGTGATGTAATACTAGCAGCGGCGCTTTCGGATTCCCTGGCGGTGTCACGTAGACGTGAAACTTTGCCTGTGTCGAGGTTGCGGAAGGGCGCCGGTCGAGGTAGAGTTCTTGGGCGAAGTATTCCGACCACTGTAATATTGGAGCAGGACGTTGCGACGAGGTCGGTATCACGGTGCCTGTCGAGGACATGGAGGATGCGGAGGAGGAATCATCTTCGTAGGGTTCGGCGGGGTCTTCGAGGAGGGGCTCAGGTGGAGGGAGGGAAGAAAGCTTGGTTTTGGCGAAGGCTTTGGCGAGGTCGGACATTGTAGGTTATGGCTTGGGGCGGTATATCGGGTGGGATGTCTAGGTTTGATTCCCGGAATCGTGGGATGCGTGCTCCCGGTGCTGCGTTGTTTAGATTGGAGAGAGTCGAGACATACATGACGGAAGTGGGGTGAGTGCAGGGACAGGGTCAGGCGTTAGCGACCGTAGGAGCATTCTGCGTCACTCCCAATGGACCTTCGTAATTGGAGACAACATTGCACGTGCAAAAGATGATTGAAAAGCAGAGCCCCCTACGTCTTGATTATCGCCTAGCCAAGCTTGCCTCCGCGGTGATGCCAACCATGATGCGCTCGATAGCGTGCTTGACAGGCCCAGTCTGGATCTTCCATGACGTCGATCGGCACTAGCGCGCTGTCTATATCGTCAAATGGTTGATCGCTCCCCGACACCCATCGCTCTTGTTATCACAAGAAAAGCTGCTCCTCCAGCTCACAAATTTCGTCATTCCCCCTCCCGCCTTGCTTCCTAATTGCCTTCAGCATCCGCTACCCATTAAAAAACTGCTTCAGACGATCAAGTAGCTCCAAGCGGTGTTTTGTAGCTCTTCCGAGCTTCCTCAGCTACGATGTCCATGTGGGGATCTAAGAAGGACCACTCGGAGAATGCCGATCAAGGCTCCGGGGATGACGGGGCTTCGGCGACGAATGTATCAAGGAGAAACCATGAGCGCCGAGAGGAGCCAAACGAGAGGTCAAGACTCCTTGACCGTCCGGGACCTCCCAATTCAGATGGATATCTTGACCCAGATGACCCGGCAGTAAGCATCCCGCACTACGTGCAGCGAGCGACATATCCGAATACTAAGATGAACAGGTATCGCCCTACAACCTTTGGAGCGTTCGCTTCATTCGCTATTTGACGATTCTTTTCTTGATCCTTTCTTGCCTCTGGTGGACTCTCCTCCTCGTCTCCATCTTCGTCTCCCCGCCAGGCATGCATAGCCGTGGCAGCGGCTTCTTCGACTTCGCTTACACATGCCTCACCATCGGCAATCTGCTCGTCACTGTTATATTCTTTATCGCTCCTGCAAAAGCCCTACGAATCACCACTGGCGTTGTCGCGGCCCTCCTTCTCGTCGACATGATCATCATCCTCGCGGTGCCACGTATAAGGCTTGAAGAAGGCTGGGTCGGCATTGCGTCTGTGGTTTGGGCCGTCTTCATTGCGTTCTGGTGTATACTAACAGACCGCGTCGTGGCATGGGGCAAGAGAGAGGAGGAAGAACGACTCACAGGTCGTCCGGAAACTCGCCGCACCCTGAAGGAGTGGCTCGCTATCCTACTCGCTTCCATCATAACGGTCGTCTTTGTTATCATCGTCCTCCTCATGACAGGTACTTTGGGCATCCGCGCCCGCGACGCAACACTGAGCATGGAAGGCGAGCGCATCCTTGTAGACGGCGATAAATACGCTGTTCATCTTGCCTGTATCGGCAACGTATCTTACCCGGATGGCCGAAAAGGACCCACTGTCATCTTGGAAGCTGGTGAAGAGCCGTCTGAGTACGACTTTGAGCATTGGGCCTACAATGCAATGCAGAACAAGACCATCTCTCGTTACTGTTATTGGGACCGTCCAGGCTATGCATGGTCCGACAACGCACCTTCACCCCATTCAGCGGGTATGTCCGCCGATGCGTTGTCCGAAGCGCTTGCTAGGAAAGGCGAAGAGGGACCTTGGATTCTGGTATCCGCAGGTACAGGCAGTATCGTGAGCCGTATCTTCAGCTCGAGACATCTAAATCAGGTCACCGGCATCATGCTCATCGATCCCCTGCACGAAGATCTCCTCCACCGCATCGGCAGCCCAGGTCGCGGCTTCCTCCTCTGGGGCTGGGGTGTCATCTCTCCACTTGGCCTCGAGCGACTAGCTGGCGCCATATTCAAGGGTCGAACTCGGCAAGACCGCGTATATGGCCGTAACGCATACCAGTCCGGAAAATACATCAAAGCACAGCTTCAAGAGAATCTCGTCGCCAATAGCCTGTCCAAGAACGAGGTCGTGTCTGCCAGGAACATCCAAAGTGCTAATACGCCACTTGTGGTGGTGAGCAGTGCTATTAAGTGCAGGACCGATAAGGAGTGGAAGAGAAAACAAGAAGACTTAACCAAATTGACGGATAACCTGGTGGGCTGGGATGTTGTCAACAAGGCACCGCATCAGGTGTGGAGGACGTTGGAGGGCAGGACGGTTATGGAGAAGAGGCTTAAGCAGTTGGTAAAGGCGACAGCGAAGGTGAAGACGCCGGTAGTCGTGGTCGAGGAGGATGTCGAGGCGTAATGTGGCTGAGCCCGAGATTCAAGGCTGGGTAAGTTCTCTATTGCTGCTTGGGTGGATTTCTCTTTCGCATACCTGGTTCATCGTGTTTTCAGATTCGGAATGTTAAAAGTTTAAGCACATAGCTTGGTGTCATGGTGGTTTTCTCCTCTTTCGTCAATATGGTAGCATGATTTTACTCTACACTATTGAAGAATGACTAATGACAACTGTATGCAATGGAATAGGTAGCTGACGATTGAAAATACACACATGCATGTCGTGACCTATAGTCCCTCGAGATGATATACACAGGCTCTACATACATCAACATCCACATAACGCTATCCGGGGACCCAATATACTATATGGTACACTTCTCTTAAACCCAATCACATCCTCAAGCCTATCCCATAGCCTTCAAGAAATTCTTCTCCTTGATATCAGCCCTCCGCTTCCCCCTCATCGCCTTAGTCAACTCTTCTCTCGCCTCTCCAGCCCTAACCGCACCTTCCAACGACCCATCGCTAGCAGGAAGGTCGATCGTCTGTTCGTATATGGGGACTTTAGGGACCAGCATCTCGGGGTTTGCTAGTTGTTCTTTGCGGAGGCGCTTTGCGGCTAACCGACGTTGCTTTTTCGATTTGGCTTGGAAATGTTAGCAGTTGTTTGAGCTAAAGAGACGACGGAGGTCATATAGAAGTAGGCGGGGCTTACAGAATAAATCTCCAGCACCGGTAGCCTCGCCCTTTTTCTCTTGGCGATCTAGCACCGTCCATAGCCATTCCGGATACTCCTCGTCCGCCATCGCTATTGGATCTTGCCTATCCTTCAAGAAGTTCAATCCTTTTAAAGGTGTACCCGCTGGCACCGAACTCCTCACCAACGGCGTAGCTTTCTTTTCTGCTGCGGCCGCCGCATCTTTCTTCAGCAAGGGAGGTGCCGCGGGCGTAGTCTTTTCGCTAAATGGTTGCGCCGCAGATGTCGAGGTTGCGGCGGGAGGCGTATGGGAGGAGCCGGGTGCACCTTGCCGCGGTGCACTTTGAGTCGCGATATTGGCGGAGATGGGAGTTGCGGTGCGGAGGGTAGAAGTGGTGGAGAGGGGGCGAGAGGCGCATATCGTTGATAGTTTGGGAATAGAGGAGCGCGATGCTGCACGGAGACAGCGTCCGCAGATCATTTTGGGGGTATAGACGGGTTCAGTGAGTTGCTTGTAGCAATGGTGGGAAGTCGCGCCTTCTATCAAAAGTTCAGATGGAGCGGAGAAATAGTTTCTCCGGTCCGTATACCGACTCTATCAACTTGCCTTCCTACAAGATCTTACTTGCACGCACTCTTTATCCGATGCCGTCTCCTCTCTCTCTCCCTCGGTTTTTGCAAGGCCGGAAACAGATGGGTTATGTCTTCTGACAGCGCTCTCTACATTCTTCGGACTCGGTACCCGTTCGTGGTGACTATGATGTTTTGGAGATGCTGACGAGCTTGAGAAGCCTATGCACCCACCAAGTAGCTATCCGCCGTCATTGGATCCTCGTGAGACTCTTTGAGATGAATGCCAAAGCAAAGACTGGCTGGCCTTACTTCAACATGATAAGGCAACCATGCCCATCGACATATTCTTCGTGGGGAATCTTTGACGACTCGGGCTATGTCTATGTCAAAAGCATGTTAGCGGCCCACGTCCTTCTGGTTGGTTGGAATAGTACAATTGAAAGGACCTCCGCGGTGGTCTTGGTAGTAAGGGACGAGGAACGTGAAATACTCCGTTGTCTGGGTGTTTCACATACCGATAGCGCCTCCGAGAAGTTCGCGGCCCGTAGATGAATCCCACTTGAATTGACTATTCGGTCATAAGAAGCTAGCTTGACAAGTGTGAAAGGTCCGCATATAAACTCTTCCCCTTTTACTAGCAGCGACCATCTTCAGGGGCTTAATGTGATTGATTGCCACTCCAAGGAAGTCATCAAAGCACCAGAGATGTGTTCCTACGCAGCTTTATCTTACGTTTGGAACGTACCACAAGGATCGCATCATGATCGTCACAGCAAGGACTTTTCAGCAACTATCGAAGACAATATCACTGCGTGTCTCGCCCTAGGTTTTAGCTATCTCTGGGTTGACCTCTATGTATGTTGCAATAATGGAATCACCCACTGTGTTTTTCGAAGCTGGCCTCTGCTAAGTGCGTCGACCAAAATAATCCTTCCGAGAAGCATGCTCAGATTTCTAGAATGGACCAGAAATACCCTGAGGCTTCGCTCGCTATCATAGCGGCGACGGGCAATGAATCTAATTACGGCCTCCCGGGAGTAGGTGCTACGGCTCGACGACCTCAGCGTTTTGTTCGATCAGGAGACTACACGCTCGTAGAGATCTTCCCCGGAACCAACGCTGGCCTACGACAGTCACACTAGGCAACTCGTACTTAGACTTACCAAGATGGCTTTCTGTCTGAACGAAGACTTTTCATATTTTCTGTGTCTACCTAGATTTCGATACGGTCAAAAGCATAGCCGTGCTCGTGGAGTCGTACGACTATTCAATGTATGATATACAAAGTGGTTTCAGTCGGATTCTTCTAAAGCTATTGGGAGATACATTCAGGAGGGTTGGATTTCTTGCGTCAACACATGCCACAAGTGTGTATACCTTTGACCCGGAGCATTACTTCCTTGTTTACGATCAGTCCGACTCGTATCGAGTTCCGCAAGATGGCTTGGAGAATCGATAACGCCTCGCCCTTGGGATCAGGCCTTTTGCGGCTTGGAAACGCCGTCGAGAGGACTACTATCGTGGAGGAGATGGAGGGTTTTGATGTGACAGTCTTTTTTCCGACCAACTCAGCTGCCTGTAGCAGTAGATCCATTGGCTGAGGATCAACTCGGGTTTTCGTCTGTTGGGAAGGTTAATGTAGCCCCTGGGCACATACGTTTGAAATGTATTTCACGTCTGGAAAGTCAGATCTCCCCCCACGCGCGACCTCTATATTCAATTCCTTATAGTGAGCAATTCTGAGAAGCCCGGATGGCCACGCCATCCGTTTTGCCCTCCTGCAACAGTAGTCAAGACAGCAGCTGAGATCCTTCGCTGTTCGTTTTTATAATGAGGCAGCGAGTTGGGGAAGCCGAGGGAAGAGGTGAAAGAGCGAACGAAGTGTTGCTGCGTGTTGGATTACTCGCACAAGCCATACATAGCTTTTGCTTGGGTAGCAGTGTATCGAGAGCGAGTCCGAAATCTCTATCCAATGTCTGATTCCGACGGCATCTTAAGAATGTCTACACCATGTACGTCTGCAAGGCGCTTTTCAATGTCGGTGACGTCCCATATCCGGCGATTGAAACCCAGAGTCATCCGGAGATCGCGGAATGACAAACACTACTCTCTCCTTCTCTCTCACTGCAGAAGCGGTTGGCGCGGTCCCCGGTCCCCGACATCCGGTGAATCGAAAAATCCAGGTCGTTGCTACCAATCTTATCAGATCGTTCAATGGCAGCCACTGTCTTGGAAGGTTGCCCTGCGAGAGTTAGCCTTCCATCTCGAGGAACTAGGATATGCATGTGAGGCGCTCTGAACGCGTTGCCATGATGAAGGGTGCCATCGCGATGCATAGCCGCGTGAAATGTGAAATGTGTAATTGTAAGGTAATGTGGAACTACCGGTGAAGGATAGGGCTATCGCATCGTTACAGTTGCATATGTCTCCAACCTGCATATGAGCTCAAGAGATGGGAATAGTATCAAAAGATGATTCGGCGGTCAATTGAGCGGTATGCCATGTGAGTTGGCGCGTAGGAACTTCGTCTGACAGGACGACGAGATGGCAGTGGCGAGCAACAGCATATTCAAGCCACCCAATAAAGTATCCCAAAACCCGTTGTTCTCCAACGAACGTCTCGATGGAAACCAATGGTTGCTCCCAAGTGTGCTGATGGTAGTTGCCTGTTTTGATGTGAGCCGGGAAACGTTCTCCACAACCTCGCCAATAAATCCGCTCACAGAAGGCTGAGGATTGCTTCGATAGTGTACAAGAGGTTTTGATGCCCAAAGATAGCGCCTTGGAGAAAGGACTGGATCAGCGTGCTCCTTGTAATGGTGTGGAGGTCTGGGTTGTTTGACGTGCCACCACATCGCGAACCCCTGCGACGAGTCCCGTGAACACGCGCCACCTACCTACGTGCGCTCAAAAGCTGTGGGAAGGAAGCAAGCGACAAGGCTTCTTGTGCTACGGCTGTGAGTGGTTGCAATGCTGGGGGCCATCAGCGGTCGCTCGATGACTCCAGTTGCTTCCAACGGTCATTGCTTGATCCGAAGGATTTTTGCGTGGTTGAGGTAAAATCAATTTCAGCAGTAGCCTGTAAGAGTGTTGCGTGGAGCTCGAGCGAAATGCGGCTCATGGGTCGATTTCCCCTCCTCTTTCAACCCCAACGTCACATCTTCCAACGAGCCTGTATTCATAGGTAGCGGGTCATATCCCTTTGCATCTTTGAGGCGCCCCCTCCCCGCCTCCCCCGAGCTCCATTGTCATCGATTACAGTCCTCTGCCGTCCTCTCCGTGACTGCAGCCCGGCCCCACAGTTTCTAGTCGCCTGAAAAATTGTGCATGTAGGGCTGTAGGGCAATGCCATAATCTGCAGCCTTGCTGGATCGTACGTTAACCGGTGAAAAGAAAGCGAGGTTATCTGTGGCAGGAAGAAAATTTGTTCTCAGGGACCAATAAGGCGCCGTCATCTGGCGGATGCAACGCATCGCCATAGGACTGACTGCTGGATCTTCTCTGTAGGCCCGGAAATGCCGCTGTTGCACGACATGAAGCTTGCTGCAAGCTGTCGTCTGACATTGTAAGAGCGCGCTTACAGCAGGAGAATCCAGTAAGTGTGGATCGAAAAATGAGGAGCTCGTCACTGCTCCTAACCTAGTGATGGGCCATGTCGAAGCTAGCATTCTGCTGTAAGGAGATGTTGCGGCCGCTGCAGGCCCCATTCGCAGACCACCTTGAACCGACCGAAACCATCAAAGATAACATCCTGAGGTTAAGAAAGAATGTACCATGCAGAATGGTGGCCAAATTGAACTGGCATGGCGGGGCAGCTTCGGGTTCTGGGATCTGTCAATCGCGTTCCGATCTCCAGCATCCCTCAATTGCTTCCAGTCTCACTCAACCCAGTCGCTCTTGCGCCTACCACCACGCGCTATCTGGAATGAATCCTAGGGGCCCAAAGGTCATTCCTCGGGCTTGTACAGCGGTGCGAGTGGCCTGTGGGCACTCCGGGCTTTAGATGCACGTCTTCGCACTCCTTTCCCATCAGGCAGCTTGCCATTCGACACGACGAGCAGCCTTCTACCAACGCGGTAGCATAGCCTTCACACTTACGGCAAAGGTAAAGTCGAGAGAGCGAATGCATCCCAGGGTCGCGATACGCCGATAAGTTTCTGGAGCTCTGGACGTTGGCTCACTTGTCCTTCACAATGCGACCGTGAGCGATGAGGCGTCAGACCGGTCAAAGTCAATACCTTGTCTTCGGACAAATGTTCCGGGGCATGACGGTGGTTGAAGAAGCGGCCACAGGCGGTGTGGTAATGCAGCGCTCATGAGTATTACTATTGGCCGCAACTGGGCATCCGGGGTGTAGCTATGAGCCTCGTCTCACCCTCCTTTACGGCATCGACAGAATCGACACTAGATCGCGGGCCCTGGGAGGCGTTCACCAGTACGTTATTGACGTTGGCATGTTGCCCATTCAACAACGAAGAATCGGGCTGCATTTCCGCAGCAACTCAAGCTTAAGCCAGAGCAAGACCTTGACCGGATTCCTGGTATATAAAGCCCTGGATCCGCTATATCCAAAGGTCAGATCGTCGTCGAAGGTCTGCTGAATATCGAATTCCTCTAGTCCATGATCATGGCGGTTCCTCTCGCGACGGGAGCCAGTCAGATCCCGGACTCGGACCCCCAAGACTTGCTCGCCAGAGACCTCATGAAAAGCCTTATCGAACACCAACCTCTCTTCGAAGACATCGCCGAACATCCACAAACAGGTGTGTATCATCGCTACACTAAACAATGGGCCTTCTGCTTGTCTTATCTCGAATACGAGGTCTCTCGTCGTTATCGCGATGCGATGAGTCTTTGCGAAACCGAGGCTGGAGGGAAAGGGAGTAGCGAGCCAGCACACGATCTGTGCAACAAGCTCCTGGGCAAGATGTTACCGCTTTTTGATGCACTGGAAAGGCATAGTACGTACCTGAGCTTAGTTGTTCATCTGATCTTCCTTGGCCGGTACGATAACACTTCGTTCTAGGTCGAGGAGTCCACTGCGCTCGTGAAATGGCTCGGGTAGCAACACCAACAAACCTCTTCGCGGATTACTATCGCGCCCACTTCAAAGGTTTTGGTGAGACCGCAAGGGCTCCCAATGGAGAAGACACATCCAGCTATGGCAAGACCGGGACTCCCATGTCCGACGAGTTCCTGACACTATTCCCGGAAGCACTTAATCCGATCGAGTGGCTGCTGGTAAACAAAATGATGAACCCTTTCATCAACTTCTTCTGCCGACCTTTTCGAAAGCTAGCATACAAGGTTAAAAAAGGAGGAGATTCTAGCTCCGTTGTCGACCAGAAAGTAGTCAATTTTGCTGTGATATCGGTCATCGCTAGAGTTGTTGTCTGCATGCTGGCAAACGTGTGTCTCGCGGCTGCGATTGGGACTTTGAATGGGATCGATGGCTCGACAACACGGATCATTGTCATGAGCGTAATCGGCCTAATCTTCGCGTTCTTGGTGTCGTTCCTCGGGCAGGATTCCATTCCGATTTACACCCTCATCACTGCGTAAGGCTCGAACCGTTCGTGGGAGGGCATTTGCTAACATAGTTGCAGGTACTTCCAAGCAATGGTCATATTTGTCGGCACCACTAGCGGACAGAAGTTGTACAAATGAGTTGTGGTAGACGACAGCGTGCGAATGGAAATGGAATTCGTCTACACCGCCATTGGCTGATGTAATCGGGGTTGGAGTCACGTGCCCGTCCACTATCATCAGTTGACTAGACCGCAGACCAAGCTGATCTTAGACTAGTGTAGAGAGTATCGTAGCAGAGCCGCAATGCATGGCACGTCCATTCATTATCCCTCAAGCCGATACGACCAGCTCCGCTTAACTCGCCTCATTAGCCCTAGGTGCAACCATACCCGCCCAGATACTGTTCCGTACTATCCCATTCGCCTCCTCGGACGGTGAAGCAGGCTGCTTGCGCGGTGATCGTCGCTACGTCGAACGATTTTGGTACTCTGGATTATTATCAAGTCACGGTCCCCCTGAGATACGGCTCGTATCAAACAGGAGCATGGCAAAAGAGCTGTGATGACTAACTAGTAGGGCCACAGCAAGCTGCCCGAGAGCTGAATATTCGCCTGCGTGTGGGCGAGGGGGTCGCTTCACGTGATGGCTGCATTTGTCGGGGGCAGCTCCTCCTGCTTTAGGCCGAGTAGCCCTGAGCTTCCCAACCCCACCGAAACCCCATCACATCAAAGCCAAACCCCTGTTCTTATACTCGCACCGGCACCCTTACGGCTTCAGGATCTTCATCCCTAACTGCGAGGTCCTACGTATCGATACACCCCGCTCTTGTTGAGCTCCCGTTCCACCTCCCTCATTGCCGGCAATGACGCGGACTCCTACCATTCCAACAGCTGCTAAGGTCGACGAAGGTAGCCCTCGCCCGCTTCTCCTCGTTTCATAGGACACTCGAAGTCTAACGCGAGGGAGCAGCGCGATATAGAGCCTCCGCATCGACGCAGGCGACTTCGACCGGGTCTGCCGAGCAGATAGAAGGGGAAGGCGATTCGAACAGTACGCAATCTAGAGCAAAGAAGGAGAAGAAGAAGAAAGCCGTGGATAGCAAGAAGTGGAGCTGTGGTTGGCGCTGAGACTGTGCGAGTAGCAATGCTGCCTACCTCAGCAGCATTGTGGTTGCGGCTGCTGCACTCGAGCGTGTGCCACGTCCACACCACAACTCCAAAACCAAGCTTCCGAGCAACGCATACGGCTTCTGCCGCACCCATGTGGCTTTCAAAATAGTTCAATTAAAAGTCTCTGGTTTGGTTCTTTTCGCTCCGCCTATACCTGCTACTCTGTGTTTCCTGCTGTGGGCCCAATTCGCAAGTATCTCAGTGCAAAGTTCTATCATGGCACGCGTACAGTATTGCGCGTGCTTCAGTCCTTTCACGCTTAGGGATGTGTATTAACGAGCCATTGTCTGTCTGAAGAATGAAGCACTACCCTTAACTCGTCCAGGCTACCTGTACTGTATCACACAGCGGTATCGACGAGGTATGGGCATCGGCTAAATACAGGCACAGAAATGCGATTACTCACTCTTAGAGTATCATCTAAGGAGGCATGGCTTATTCGGCTCTCTCTGAGTCTGCAAGCTCGAGATTCTACAGGAGGAAAGACCACTTGAGATATCCACGGTGGAGAAGAATGCATTGAGCAATACCAAAAACACGGCGAAATTCTGATCACAAGCGGGCTTAACCTCCGCATTGAAAAGGCACATCACACTGCGTTGATAATACAGAGCACCACGCGGCCACTGCCCTTTTGCCCAGGCTACACTTCGGCGGAGTACAGTCGTCGTCCTCCTCATAATTGCCCTACTAAATACGTCACGCTGATTGCAAGTTCACAATACGTGCAATTGGAGAGAAGAATCTCGTATGTGAGGACGTGGCAAGGGATGTCCAATGAAATTTGAGAGTGTGAGATTCGTAAAGGATCAAATGCATTTATGCATACACCCTTTTCCTCCTTCCCAATCCGCACTCCATCCCCAGCCCCGGTAACTTTATATATACATCCTCCACCTCGATTGTCGCACCAAGTACCTAGCACCAGCCGGTATAAGCACCTTAGCCGCTGCAGCATACGCCAGTCGGAGTGATTCCATGCCGTTGACGCTCCCCGCACTTTGTCATCTACAAGCGTCGCTTATGCATCCCGGGAATATTGTGGACGCGTACGCTCATGCCAGACAACGCAATTGTGTGCGAAGCCTATGGTTGATCGGATATCACCGAACCGTCTGGTGGCATGTAACGAGCCATCGCACGAGGGAGAGGACCGCATCGAGGGCCGATTGTAGGTTGAGATATGGTAAGCGTTCGGTGTACGCGGGGCGCCAATGGCGAGTAAGAATCGAACCGTTTCTGTATGGCCGGCGCGGCCAGAGGAGATAAAGCACCGTTGTGCGACAGTATCGAGGGACTGGGGTTCAGTGAGCAGAGCTGCTTTGTTCTAGATGAACTTGGCTAATGTATCTCATGTTATCGTCTCACAGGTTCTTTGTTGACATGAACAGAGGCTACGATGTTGCGATCGCTTTCGGCTCAGGGATTGGAGGATGCGGAAAGAGGTGCCCCAAGACGGGCGTTTGAGCACATGGCTGAGGACGCAGCAGCGTTTGAGTAAGATATCCAGGCGAGCCGTCTTCACGGCTGTAATTTTAGGTGGGGAAGAAAAAAAGCTATTGACGGCGGGTGTCGGGGGTTGGAGTTGAGCTGGGGGGAGAGGCCGCCCGTGTGCCCAGGGCGACTTTACACGGGCCCACCACGCTACCAGTGCGACACCACGCGGCATTCACGGAGACTCGCCGTTCTTGAAGATGGCGGTTCTTGCATCATAAGTTTGACTCAGCAGCCTGGAAAGTTCGCAGAGAAAGGAGGGGTATTAGATGAAGAAGCCGCCTGCATCGTTGAAGAATCGTCTAAAGCGGACATCCATAATCTACAGAGCCACGCATGCGATGGCTGTTCTCATGGCCATTTACGCAGCAGTCTTCAACTTCGCAATGAACGCTGAAATGTTTGTTTTGGTGGATCTTTGGTCACAGCTCGCGACGTGCGAGGCCGAACAATAGGCTGACAGCTTCTTGTCACAGACCGGATACCTGGAGAGGGAACCACCACTCCAAAACACCATCGACCAATCCATATACAGACGTACACACAAGTCTGTGCTTCGGGGTCATACGCAGAAGATTACCATCGATCAGCGCAGTTTTACCGCATCTATCCGGCACGACGGCGAAAGCCGTTCCTCATCCACCGCAAGTATCGCGTAGCGGACACTCCTCGGAGGCGAAGGACAAAGCGGTGACAAACGGTGGACGAGTGGCCAGTAGGATGTTCCGCCGCCCACCGATCAAAGAGATTCTGGCTGGAAGAAGGGCGCTGGTTCATTTGCGAGGTACGCTATTTTACCCAGGTTGCGCAATTAAGCCTTTAACGTGGCCAGGACGACACCTAACAATAAGTTGGCATTCCTTTCACGTCATTCAATGCCTTAGAAAAACCATCGGGCCTGTGAAACTTCAAGACAACTAGGAATTGACTCATGCCACCAAATCAATGGTGTTGAATGATTACGTAGCATCCAGGAGACTTGCTAACGAAGCAATGAATCGCCTGCATTCTCACAAAGCCTTGACTCGTTTCCCTACTTTTCAAAGCTGAGGCACAGCTATTCTTGCTCACATCATTGGTTGGCTATACCTAGATGCTGATTTATCCAGCCCGCCCTTCGCCATGGGTATGAATATGAATCCCAGCCTGGTGGCAGCAGAAGTCTCCGAGCTTATGCGGCTCTGACCAGCAGAATACGGGCATATAAAACAAGTTTTCACGGAATGGCGCAACTAGACCCATTCTGGGGAGTTTCGCTTATTCGTACGGCACTGAGCTCATCCTTATTGCGAGTGCAGGGAGATTTACATGAGTAGCTGCAGTCACTGAGCTGCAAGCTTGTGCAAGATTGCATGTAGCATAATTCACAATTTCGGCCCAACATTTGATCCTGCAACGGGCGCTACCAGCGGTGGCCAGCAAGGCTGTAGCTCATGCGCGTCATGCGCGTCGCTCATTTAGGATTCAAATTTCCGCCTTATGTAGATTCATTCGCTTTCGCTGGCACCCTGCATGTGTTAGCTCTCAACAGAATTTCTATGACCTGATGGCAAACAATTCGACTAGGCAGGAAATTTGCAGTATGGCAGCGTTGGATCGCACCAGAAAGGTTTGAAGTTGGCTGCGGCTCAGATGATGGCAAATGAACCAAAAGCTCTGAACTAAAAACCGGAAACCCATCCGAGCATATGCGTACCGACTGCAGGCGACAGCACTAAAAGGGAAAAGCTCAAATGCGGAAAGAAGATTAGGTTTGAGTGGCTTGTTGTGCGTCATTCCGGTCAGCTTCTTTCGACGAAGCGGCATTGTCCAAATAGGTATGGAAAAGGGCGGTGAAACATGAGGTTGCTATTGTTTCTCCGCAATGCGGACCCCTGCTCTCCAGAAAATCCGAGGTAACAACGTTAGTGACAGGCAGGGCTGGAGACAAGCAAAGTTTAGGTTAGCCGGGACCAAGAATAGGTGGGACAAGCAATGTGGATGGCTGCAATACGTGTTGAGCGAGGCTATAGCGGGATGAGGCGGAGAAGGTAAGCGTCCGGAGCCTCTCCTTTCGAACAGGGTTGTAAAAGCAAAAGTAATATACCGTTTTAGCGAAAACTTGTTCGGAACGGCGCGTACCCGCATACGATGTCGCTGCCGTTGTAGTGAGATGGTTCGGAGCGGATTATACTGCTCTCCGTCTCGACAACTTCACTCCATCTATGCCTCCTTGAGCACTTACACAATTCCACTCATATGTATGCTCTTGCCCTTTAATCACCCAGCTTAGCTATTAAGCATTGCCGGAACCGGTGAGATACGCCGCTAAAGGACGAATCTCTCGTTAACCACGAAACTCTGAGGTTAGTCGAGATTCGTTAGTATCAAGCCTTTATCGTGAAAGGTTATGCGTCGTTGGGTTAAAGAGTACTAATGAATGGCATAACATGAGTGGTTGATCATTATGATGAACTTACGCGGACGTGTTGGTGGCCCATGAGATGATTGCGGATAACGAGCGTAAGGAAAACTCCTATAAACGGCGTATCGGGAATAGTCCACTCGTTAACAAGTAAGCTCCGAGTAGCAATATGAGTGTTTCAGAACGTGAATTCCGTCGAGAAAATGAGCGTGTAAACTGGGATAGCCGAATCACTGCTGGATCGAGCACGCCAATGGGACGTGTCTCGCGAGAAGTTCAATGCCCAGCTCCATTATATGGGTGCAGGTTTGAATCGCGTCTCGGAGTTGAGCAACGGTGCTCTGATGTCGCATTCGAGGTTCTCTTCAATGTCGACTTTGAGGTGGCTGTCGAGTTGGCAGGTAGGAAGCGTCGTCTAGGATGTTCAGCCTTTCCTCAAAATTAGTGGCTTAGTGTAAAGCTCACGCCACACCCATTCCAGTGCGTTACACGCTGAAGTACGTTCAAAATGGGTATATGGCGAAGAAGCTCTTCTAGGTCTTGCAAGCGCCGGCAATTATGTAGAGAGGCAAGGAGGCGAATCCGTAGTCCAATCGATCTCGCAGAGAATTTTATGTATGGTCAAGCGTCCCAGTAAACAACGCCCCGCTCCCTCCTTTCTAATAGGGCTGAATCTGCTACAGTCGACTCACGCCGCTCAGGCATCGTCAGGACATTGTCACGTCGACAGTGCCCTCTCAAACCCGAACAGACAATGATTCAGTGACATGGGGCCCGCCAGGCGAACTCTGCAAGTCGGAATGTTGATGCGTCGACGTAAACGCCCGTGCGACGATGGGTCCTATTGTTCAGGTGGTCGCTTCTTCCACCCTGCCAAATCTTTCCCCCCCAACAAGCCACGCTACCCTCCACCACAACCATCTGCACCAAGATCAGAAGAGCTGCCGCATCTCGGGAATGACCCCAGATATTCTTAGCAGCGGCTGGCGCGCCATCCGGCGCGCCAAAGTGAGGTAGGCTTCGAAGTGGAGGGGCTCCATTGGACGCCAGGACCCCATTACCCCCCCGGAGCTTGCAATTCTCTGTTCCATTTCCGTCAGCACGCAGCCTTGTAGGGCTTCTGATGTGCCACAGTTTATCGCAGTGCTCTCGCGTCCTTAGTGTAGGTGTGCGAGTGGGTACCGTTGACTAGACATGCAGATCTGGAGCCCCTCTTTCTTGCTCTCTCTTCTTGTCGCGCGCCAGGCATGGTTCGACCTGATCATCAGGCAGAGACAACGTCCAAGTCCGTCTTGTGGGCACATCAAGCGCGTGTCTATGGCCTCTCCAGCGCCAGAAAGAGTTGCAGGCCCCAGGTGAGTCTGATATTCCACCTCTTAGAAGGCTGAGTGGGCTGATGAATACACCCTTGCCTTGCAGTGCAGGCTGTCTTTCGCGATAGCGACGCTATTCGCAAACGCCCCCGAATGATTGGAAGCAGCTTGACGCGATGAAAGGATTGGCCAGAGTAAAGGATAGCGAAGCGACACGATCTCGGGGGATGACGAAGATTTCTTTGGTATAAGAGCGAGCATGATGCACTCATTGACCTCAGCTTTTGTCTGAAGTGGATTATCACCCTCTTCGCTCTTGTTTTCGTTGAATCTTCGCTCTTTCATTGGAATTCTTCCACCGCCTATAAGCTTCCCCGTTAGCTCGGCCCCACTAAACCTCGGAACATCATGCAGGGACAGCAGACAACTCAAAGGCCAGCATTCAGCTATGCTCCCTTCTACAAGGACTGCGCCATCTGCCCTGAGCTGCCCAAGTTCCGTCGGTTCGCAGCGCAATGGACGAAAAAACTCTATGATGACATAGAAGAGTTGGTGAAGAAGGAGGAAGAGCTTGATAGTGCGATACCAAAATTACGGAGAGCTTCTGGAACTCCTTTGACCTTCTTGGATTATCCTCGAATGCTCGTGCAGACGGACAAGAAACTGTACGATCAATGGCTGGAGTATGAGCGAATGTTGAGGACTTACTGTAAGAGCTCACTACCGGGCGTTATGTCATAGCTGGTTGGCAAGACTAATCCCACCAGCTCAAGACCTTTGCCTGTTCCATCAAACGTTCCAGCTACCCGACCATGCCCCGTACTCCGCAAAACGCTTGAAGGTATACAGCAGATTGTTTGAGGATGGAAACTTCGGGCCCACGAACGAAAGAGGCGCCGCCGCAGCATATCTCGATCCGGCTGCTCGTGACTTTGTTGCCTGCGTAGGTATTGACAGCTCTGACATCCTCACAAGCCTTTGGGTCAGGAACGTCGACTGGGTAGAAAAACACATCCTGCGACGGGTGCGCGGCCTTTTCACATTTAGTCGACAGTCTGCGCGAGGTACCCAGCTTACCTACGTTGAATTCTCCACCATCGTCAAGACGATTGATGCGATAACTTGCGTCTTCGTTCCTCTTCTATTGACAGCCACCATGTTCGCCCTCGCGCGCACTCGTCCGCTTATGGCCCGCATCGCTGTCGTGGGTGCCCTCGGTCTCGTCTTCTCAGCATCTGCCAAAATCATCTCCGGTCGGCTCTCTCGCGGTGAGACCTTTGCATATACATCCGCTTTCTTCGCCGTGGCCTCGGTGTTCGTCTCCACGACTGACGACAGCGTCTCGAAAGGTTCCGGTGGTTGAGGGTATGTCGCGTTGAGGTGGAGGAAGGCCGACCTCGCGAGCGTGTCGAGTCGCCTAACCTCTTTTGGGAAATACATATGCTTCTTAGGCATTCAGGCGATCTGTAAGTCTTCCTTAATTATTGCACAATAACATATGACGCGTGCATAGGTTTCTAGCTAATAGCGAAGACTAGCAAACCAGACCTTAGCTAGCAATTTACGCCCCCTACATATTGCCACTACCAGACGCGCCTACGTATCACATATGCCTTGGCTCAGTCAGAGGAGAGCAACTTCGCAGACCGCACTCAACCCGAAGACTATGAGCTAGAGGGGATTGAGAAACGCGCCCATACACGATGAGCCGATCCGGCAACCTTGCCAGTCACCAAGAGTCTTCTAGATAGCTGCCTACGGCGCGTCGAACGCTCCACGATACCCGGGATTTCGCATTTGTGCGCTGTTCAGCCGGTAACGGCAGTAGAGTGGATCGGCCCTCCGGTTTTTCGCCCCAAGAGCCCTTGTTTGGCGGGTTGGATCTAACCAGACTTCGAGGATTGACATGGCCGCTGCCAATCCCTGCAGAAGCTTCTACCCACACCGGTGAAGAGTTAGCGATGGTAGATCCGCATTGGCTTATCGTCGTGGCGCAAGGATGGTCTTTGGCTGGGCGCACGAGGAAACGCAAAGGCCTGCCTTCGCCTCATCAGCCCGTTGTCCCACACAACCGGCTTCCAGGATGTGTCTCGGCACAGAGCCCTGCAGGTCGCTGCAATGGCGCTCTCTTGCGCCTCAGTCTTTATTGTTTGTGCCTGAAGCTGACTCGGCGCACGATAGGGTACGCAGTGAGCGGGTCGTAGCATAGTCGAGCACGACGGGTTTACTTTTGGAGCTTGGGGGAGGAGAGCATGGGCGTTCTGTGCTTTAGTATAAAAGGACGACAGTTCACCGTTTTAACTCTTCTCAATCATTTTACTCAAGCCCGCAGTTCAAATATATTACGAGAACGTGCTTCGAAGCGCCGCCCAAAGCACTAACAATGCGCGAATCTCGCCCACAACCGATCGACTTACACGTCTGCATCCTCCCGACCCACAATGTCCCGCCGCTTTGTACGAAAACCTCCGATATTTACTAGAAAACCTTTTTAACACCGAATAGCCCCGATACTACCCGCAACTCCTCCCCAAAGCCCTGGTGGGTCGGGTCCCACCCCGCCTCAGTCGAGCCAGACTCAAGCGTCTGACGGAACTGGTTCCGGTCCCTCCCCATCTCGATCAAATCAAACTCAAGCATCCGCTTCTGGGTCCGCTACAGGCAGTTAAGATCATGCAACATGTGGGTATGCTCTCAATTGACAATTGGGTTTGAGCTTCGCTAAAGAACACTACAAGGACGCTGCCAACATCCGCAAGGCCGTTATTTGGTAGTACACGCCGTGCATGCGCTCCTTTGCATCTTGGGCGACAGAAGTCCATACCAACGAACTTCATATAGGATAGTTAACATCATGCGCTATTTCAGGTAGATCAGAATATATTTGCAAACAATGAACGAGCCAATATGCCATTGTCCAACACACGTGCGCTCTTCCTTTCTCTCCCACGCCTTGACCACGCCACTTCTGACCGGCACCTGAAAGCTATATTAGCATGTCGAGGTACGAAGTCGGCAAAGCTAATATGCTGATGCCATCAGTGTAGAGCGTTAGATACTGGCGCCCTTCTGGATCAGTTTTGCGGAATAACCCCACAACAAGTGCAGGCCAAGGTACGAAGTCAGCAAAGCTAATCTAGATTAGCTTTTACAAAAACTCTAAGCAACTGAGTAAATTAAAAATGATAATATCATTGAGTGGAGAGTGAGGTGTCTGTACAGGCATAGATAATACATGCGGCAAATGTGAAAAGCCAGATATGAGAATGGACTCTGTAGTTAGGGGGAGAATACTGCCTTGAGCTTCTCATGGATTGCTCTGAGAAAGCCCGCCTGCGGATCCTTTACACTTATGTTGTGGTCAAATCCGTGTGTTGCGCCTCGCAACTCTTCTGCATTGAGATACATATGCTCATTAACCTCGTTCTCTTTGTATTTGAACTTGTTGTTCTCATATCGTCCCTTGATCCAATTGATTGCATCTATGGTATCCTGGATACTGCAGTTGGTGTCGCCTGTGCCGTGATATACATAGAAGTTGGGGATTTGCGCGCGTCGCTCAATAGTGGTTGGTTCCTTGTCTTCGAGGCGCTCCATGATATCTCTGAGGTTCTTGTTATTTTGGAAGAAGTACTTCCACAAATCATCTGGGTGAGTAGAACTGATGAACCCGGCACTCATACCTAGGGGAGCCCGGGGCCTTTGGATGTCAACGTTGTGGGGAAATGTATTGGCCTTTACCAAGGCTAGTCGCCATTCGTTCGCCGCCGCCCTGAGCTTGTCTCCATATTTTTTGATATCTGCTCTCAGCAGTTTATTTGACGTCATATATGGCAATCCGTCCTCCAGAACGTTGCGCTTATAATAGCGAAGCATTGGGTACTGAAGATAGCGCTAATGTCGATGGGCCCATCCTTTGCCAAATCCAGGGTGAGGAACGAGTGCATGGCCAACTAGGCTCCTGCGCTGTCACCTAACACGGTAATGTTATTGAACCGCGCTCTGAGATCGGGATGAGGGTCCTTGATGTGGTTCTTGAAATCCTCGCTGAAGATATAGTCCCAAAACTTACCCACAGCGACATAAATTTCGCTACCATCAAACCAAGGCATTAAAGGATAGTTCGGACAAACGTAGATGACGTTGTTCTGGGCCACCAATTCGACTTTGTGTTTTTGCCTCCATGCCTGGTGTCGCTCGTCTCCAGTAGTCTATTTATGTCAGTCTAACATGTAGGCAGGTGCTCAAGGGATGGTACTCACAAAGCCCCCTCCGTGGAAACCAACGAAAAGCGCAAACTCTTACTGCTTGACAATGTTGGCGTCAAGGTCTTTACGAGTTGAAATGAACACTTCGGACCGCCATGGGTGCTCTGTACCTCCGTACTTCCAGTATTTAAAAATACGGGATTGGCAGCCGTTCTGCTCGTATCGTTCCTTCTTGTTGTCGTCAATGACCTGTTGGCCTTCCTTTTTGAAGAAATGTGTTCGGTCCATGAAAGGGGGGCCTTCCATGAAATCGATGACCTTCTGAAGCTCGTCCCGAGCCTTTTCAACCTCACTCTGCTTGGTGTCACTGGGTGTGGAGAGCAGTGCATCCTCGGGTATGAAAGACGGGGGTTGGGTGGTCGTTTTAGTGGCCATTGTAAGTATCCGTCGTAACCGCGAGGGAGGCGTGTTTCCAGTACAAGGTAATAGCTACTGACACTTCTCTGGATGAGCTTTGCAGACATTATACCCTGACCTGTATAGGACGACGAAGTCAGTCATGGTGGCGAGACAGCGGGGCTTATCGTATGAAGTAATAGGTACTAACACCACTCTGGATCAGCTTTACTGCTAAATTGTGTCGCTGGTGTAGGTCGCTTTTTGGAATATAGATAATGACATGTACTGGAAATGAGGAGAAGGGAGACGTTTTTACACTGAAAACTTTGAGTCATCGTGATGGGACCGTCACATTCATCGAATGAGTGACTCAACCAGTTACTATCCATGTAGCACATGCTCGATCATGAAACGAGCTTTGACCGCGGTCGGTAGCTAAAGGTTGAGGTATAAACTCAGCGAACCTCATCCAGGGGGCCGTCAGTATCTGTTGCGTTATATAGTAAAGGCGCCATTCTCTTACATCAACGTCCCTCTGAATTGGCTTTGCTAAGTTCGTTCCGAACAAGTCAACTCATCGTCCTCATGCGTGACCACCGCCCCACTCTTGCACCCCACTCTTCCCTGCACCTCACTGTCTCCCATCGACATCATTGAATTCTCCCTTGAGCGAACGATACCCGTCACTTTAGCGAGGTGACTCACGAAGCGAGGCAGATTGGGTAGACAGGCGACGAGATACCCGCAGGTGAGTTCAACTTGGCTCCAGCGGGCTACTAGTGCGGCTTGGTACGTCATATCGGGAGATTTGCGGTAGGTTACCGAGTAGTAGAGGCGGATGGCTGAGGCCATGCAGGCGCTGTTTCTCTTCGGTAAGCTTGATACCCAGGGTATATATACCGCTCTTTCACTGTTAACCTCCAGTAGAAAGCACTTACAAAATGCCAACAAGAAAGACAGTTCGTAGGCCCCATCTCCTCCACCACCCCCTCACCTTCAGCGTCCACACCTCCCGCAACGGTAGAAGGAAAAGTACAATATCCGAAACAGTGTTGATGGCGGCAGTGAAGATGTGCATATACCGCCTGTCCTTACATCTCCCTTCAATCGTAGGGTCCCATCCCCTCGCCATTGGTTGACACGTCGTTAGCTGCATAATGGTTATAATGGCATAGAGGATGATGTTGATTCCAAGGAAGAGGTGTGCGAGCCAGAAGATTAGGTTGCGACCAGATGTAGAGGTAGGCGAGTTTCCGAAGATGCGCACGATTTGGAGAATGATGCAGGCTTTCAGGAGGAGAATTACGACGGTGTAGGCATATTTTAGGATCGTGTAGTACTAGGTGAACGGGTTAGCGATACGGTAGGTTGAGATAGCCTCAGGGAGAGATACGCGGTCGTGTTGTATTAGATGACGGACTGTCCTATATACAGATTCGAATTAGGAAGCTTGTTCAACGGGTTGATGTATTGCAGATGTAGGGAATAGAGTGGCTCAGGTGTCATACTAGGAGCTGAATTAGTGTGATTATTCGAAGCGGGGCATTAATGCTTCTATTCTTGACGTTGCGCTATGTTCCGGGAGGAAGCCGTACCATATTCCATTGATGCACACCCATCGGCAATTCGTCTATGAGGAAGAGGATGGGATTGAATGCTCCCGCGAAGAAGATCTGGCATTGTGGATGAACGAACGTTCTGAACGAGCCATTCATGCATGCGTACCCAAGCAACAAACAATGTATCTAGGCTCCATTAGCATGTTTGAAGATAGCTGCTATGTTACGTGTTCTCACAGTCTTCAACAAGCACCCTTTTGACGATCCTAATTTTAGTATAATAACGCATCCAAACGAACAGCGTCACCAGCACAAGCTGGAATATCCCAGGCCCTAGGAAATGTAAAGACGGAGGGTTGACGAAATTTGCTTGCACGCCATCGGGGGGTGGAAGGGCTGCAGAGCTGAGAATGGTTTCTCTCTGTGTCGGAATCATGCCCAATTGAATCAGAGAAGTACGAGCTCCACTAAGAGTTGCTCAAGGCAAAATCCCGCGAAGGATTATAAGAAAATGTAAATCCAGGTCAGGACAAAGAGGGATGTAATCGTCATATTATGTGATATGAGACTTGGATCCGATAGAACGGGCGGGCGTTCCGATAGGTGATTTGTATTGCTTGGTATAGCTACTTGGCGCTTACGTGAGGTACAGTGATCCGCATAGCTGAACTCCAAGTGGTGATGTGCTAAATCGGCAGATGCATGTGCATCCATGTGTAATCATAAGCAGATTCGCAAATTCAACAAGCCTTCATTGAGGTTGTATGTTTCTTCGGTTTTACAATTTTGCCTTCCGTATGATTAAGCTGGGGACAAGCATAGCAACCTGTTAGTATGCGAGGCGGAATTGGCGGAGTCACAGATCGTGTGGACTGCGGCTGACAACTGTTGTGTTACCCGAAGTGACCTCTCGCAAACCCCGATGGACAACCGTCCAGGCCCGAAGCTGAAACGCGCATGCTTGTTCGCAGCCAAGCCGTAACACTCGTACAAGCAGCTGCCGCATTCTTGCTCACAAAATTTTTCGGCATCGTCACTCTAAACGCCTTCGATTACTACTGCAGTCCCGCCTACAGCCGTGGCTGCAGTGGGTGCGCTCTGGCGTCAGGTCTGATCTAGTTGTGTCCCCGTAGTTTGCGGATCGGGAGGATGTGGAGGATCGATGGAGTCTGCGATGCGCGGGGATAGGCCAGCGGACTCGGTCATCAGCACCCTATAATATCACTATTAGCAGCTGTCTGTTTTCAAGCTTGGCCGAGGTAATAGAGGTAGAGTTCTCTCAGAGACCTGATTATAAGCAGCGACGGCGTAGCATATGTCGATACTAGCCATACCTTTTACGGCTCTTCCTAAAGTTGTGATGGTCGATGTATCTCATCATGAAGAGGGCATGAGGAATAGAGGAGAAAGATCTCGCTTACCAAGGCTTGTTAGTCTTTCAGGGAACCATGAGGTTAGTGTTGAAGACTCAAGCACGCGAAGGGGGTATTCATCAGTGGTGTGCTTCTGAGCGCAGGTGCGAATGCGAAGATTTGCGGGTAGGCTCCGTTAGGTAAGCGAGGCGCTAACTTGGAGAGAGGCTAGCCCGGATTTTGGCTGCAAATTTGCCGCGTAGCTTGCACACTGTAAATAACTAAGTTGACATCTTCAAAAGCCATTATTTTATGTTGTTTGTAAGCTTTAGTTTATTTGTTTTTTCGCGGCATTATGATATTCTCGTGTCCACAGCCATCAGCGCCGCTGAAGGCGCGCCTCCGCCTACTACTATGACTCAGTGAATCACAATCCAATTGTCGTAGAACTATCGTGATTTATCGCTGTAACTAAGATCGAATTTGGCTGTACGAACTTGTGATGGGGCGGATAGTCCGTGGCACGTTTATTGCTGCCCTTGTTTGAAGGGATGCTGCAACCTATGTAATGTCTTGCGGGGATACCTAATATTAATCTTTAATGTTTCCGTATAAGATTAGATTTTACTCTTTAGCCATGAAGCACCATGTTGAATTGCAGGACCAAAGTGAGCAAAGTAGACTAATTATGACTCATGTGTGGCTTGATGTTACCGAATAATCATGTGGCTTTCTGCGGTCTTCACCACCATTCCTATAGTTGTACCTCTCCTACCTATATAAGGCCTATTTTGGCTTACTACAATCAATCAACCCAGTTCTTATTATATGTAATTGTCACTGCACCTTCACACCTTACACATTAAGCTATCCGCATTCAAACTTCCACTCCAACATCTTCCAGCAGAAAAAGAAGCAATTTCAGAATGGCTTCGAAGTCGCGTATATTTCCTTGCAATACCTGCTCTATTACTTTCAAAACCAGCGAACTCCAGCGTTCGCATATGCGGCAGCCTTGGCAGTAGGAATAACCGCGAAACATTATTGTGTGGAGCTGACGGTGACAGTCTGTACAATCTAAGGCGTCGAGTAACCGAACTGCCTGCATTATCAGAAGAACAGTATAATACACAAGCCAGCAGCCAAGAAATTACCCATCGACAGAAGGACAGTGATGAGCAAGGGAAAAAGCGAAACTCCCCGTACGATGCCAAAGTCGAATCCGATTCCATTTCAGAAGAGATATCTGAGGCCGAATACGAAATCTCCGAGAAGGTTCCTCCAACACAATGTCTCTTCTGCAACCTGGATTCCCCGACTCTTAATGCGAGTATAGACCATATGTCATCCCTACACGGCCTATTCATCCCTTCACCAGACCAATTATTAGACATGGAATCTTTCCTTGGATACCTCGCAACCATTATATTCGAATACAATGAATGCCTCTATTGCAGTCTAGAGAAAGGCACCGTGGATGGGGTGCAGACACATATGCGAGATAAAGGTCACTGCATGATCAAAATGAACGCAGAATCCGAGCTTCTGGACTTTTGGGAGCTTTCTGATAGCGGATATGGAGGCCAAAATGAAGATGAAGAGCGTACGAAGCGTGCTGCGACCAAGCTATCTGAGACAGAAATGAGGCTTCCTTCCGGGGTTGTTATCAGTTCTCGGCCTGATACCACTCCGCTTCGTGCAAAGCCGGGACTTGTGCAATTGAGGACTAAAGGCTTGCAAGATAGAACCAAGAGAGTTGAGATGAGAGCTATTACTGCAGGAGAGAATCAAGAGACGGCAGATGAAAAACAAGGTAGACTCCCACGCAGCAACGACCGGCGTGTCGCTGTTCGTGGTGAAATGGGGCTGGCGGGTATTCCGGAGAGCCAAAGGCGTGCTTTGAAGATTACAGAGAAGAAGATGAAGAGGAGAGAAGCGGTTGCTAAGGCTGCGCAACGATACGCTGCGGAGCAGGAGCCAATCAAGGCAAAGTATTACAAGGTAGGAAATTATGAAGATCTAGAAGGATTGGTTTGATTAGCGATTGCTGATTCGTGTACAGACAGAGGCTCCTATATACCAGGCTGGATAAGCACGCTCAAGGCTTTTTATATACTCAACTATTCTGCTTGTCTCCGGCGGCAACTCCATCCTTTCTGGGAAACTCCGTCATGAAAGCGACAATCTGAATCACGTGTTTTCTTCTTTAGGATGAGGAAACCACTCTTCTGGTTCCAGATAATTCCAATCATTCGGAAACTGATACGGCTCGAAACACGGCCCGGTAACATCCCCAGTCTCAGAGAGTGCAAAATGGTTCTTGTTCATCCAATCCCCACCCCCTCTTCTCAAACTCTTTGATCAAATCTACAAAGGGGTTTCTGTTCATATGATATGCGATGTGGTGGGTTGCTAGAGTCTGGTTGTGCTTGCACAGCCATTCCTGGAAGATGCTAGGTCCGCTGACAGGCTGAGTGGCTCCGTAGATTATGGTTAGGCTCAGCTCTACGAAACAGGCGCGAAGGGTGAGGGGCTGGTTTGTCCGCGATATGTCTAGTTTGCGGTATTGGGAAGCGTGAAGGAGTAACAGCGCCACGGTCCAATACCTGTTTGCCAGAGGCCGGCGATGGTTTTATGGATATCTCCAGTGGGTCGCCTTGCGTGGGCCTCGATGTACTGTCCATATCCGGTTGTTATATTCCAACTGCAATTACGATAAGGACTTGTACATACAGTACTACAGTACTAAGTTAAAAGTCGGGTTACAGTGCGGCGCACGGCCTAGAAAATGAACAATGGTAATTCTCCCTATAAAGTTACGAAAGGGGTATAAGGGCTCTAAGAATAGATTTTTCTAGTTTTTTCAATGGTTATATACTCAATAATTTACTTGATATCCTTCCTGCTTGGATTTGCACCGTGGGAGTCTCTTTCATAAGGTCCGCACGAAACACGTAGAGGTGCTATACCCACACCTTATATATAATAATGAAGCATTGATATATAGGATCAAGTTTAATATATCTTAAGAGATAGGTAACAATTAATATTTTATTGTTTATATATTACGTTGGGCCACGACACGCGCTACACCCTCCTTCATAAGGCTTAGACTGTTGCTTTCGCAGCTATACTATAACCCTCAGGCTCCGACTACAACCTCCTCTAGTTGCAATAGCCTTTTAACATTTCAAGGTAATTCAAACAAGATACTTTTCTATGTCACCTTTTAAGCTATTCCGCGAGTTTGACGGCGCGATGGCTTCTACTCATTCTATTTATATAATTACCTAAGTGGGAGAGTGAACGAACAGTTTAATCACGCTAGCAGGGGGGACGGCCGACCGACTCCGGCCAGAGGGTTGTGGATGGCTGATATGTGTTTAGTTGAGTGGTCGCATATTGGAGGTGGTGGGATTAGCGATAGAAGTTCCGCGGTAAACCCGTCATCCCTTGATACATAATATAAACAAACTCCGGTTAACGCAACCTCAAACGTGCGACCGGTCAATTCAAACTTTATGATAGGATACACATACGGAATTCGCCACCTTACATAGGTGTGGCAGGAGCGACGGTTGCATGCGGTACAGACTCCAAAGTCAGAAGTCATGATCATGAAATGCGCGCACAATATGTAAGCCCTTATTAACCACAAAATAGAGATGCCAATAGTGACTCAGTACAACGATAACCGGCAATGTGGTTGTACGATAACCGTCGTCCCCGCTAAGCAGGCCGACGTGCTTATGCCACGCGCTCAGCCAAATGCTAATCTGTACCCGGGCCTCTTCCTCAGTCCCACTGACCTTTACTTCAATAGATATCATGGTGGGATACCGGCAGAGTGGGGCGTAGAGCGATTGGTTGACTATACGAAGGTTGTTAGGTGGACTCTTGAGCCATTCTAAATGGGAGTCGTTGCAGATTGATTGTGGACGGAAAGCCGTGTCCCAAGAGAGGCCACTACACCGAGCAATACTACTGTGGCTCGTAGTCCCCGGTGGTAAACGGCGGAGCGGCCGCGGCCTACACCCTCTTCACTACGTCTAGTTCGATCATAAAGTCGAGGTCGTCACGACATGTCTCGTACGTCCAGTAGGAGCGCTTCTCCGCGCCCGGGATATAACCCTGTACATCAGTCCCAATATTTGCTATAAGCCTACTATCTTACCTATATCTCCGACGGTATTATATCCCTATTCTCGCACAGCGCCTGGAGATCCTCGATGAGCATACCTATATCCTCTAGTAGGTCGTCCCGCTTAGCATCTATAACGCCGTAATTGACCGGCTTGTTCAAGATCTATAGGTCGCTATAGGTCCTAGCTAGACTCATATCCCACTTCGACTTGGGCTTCCGGGATTGTACGGAGGAGGCGCTTAAGTTGGCGTTGGATAAGTAGAGGACGGGATGATGAGCGAGCGCGTTGGTATACGACTTAGACGGAGCGATATCATCGAGAAGATAGACTACAGAGAATACAGCTAGATCTAGCGGCGTCTAGGCCGGCCGATACTATCGAACTTGTCTTGTTGGCTTTGGCGTTGTCGCGCTGTCTTCCCAGGCAGCATTCTCTATATAGCCCTCAACCGACAAGATGTTATTTCCTTGCGCCGAGCTTCCTTAGTCGGGAACCATTATTCTATATTTGTCCTTCCGCCGCGGCGGGCGACGGTTTATATTTGTATACGTAGGCTCGAGCGGTCGACGTCACTTCGGTTGTAGTACCCATGGGAACAGACCGCGGGCGTGTTTTCGGGACGGGCGAGGCGAGCAGGACAAGGCTGGCTGGTCAACAAGCCATCCGCGGATAACGGTGGAGTTAAACGTGGGGAGAGGAGTTTGCGGATACGAGAGGCTGCTGGAGTCGTAGCCGGTTGAGACGGTCGGCAATCGTACTTTCACGTGCATCCATCGCCAAGACGAGCTTGATCTCATCCCTGCTCGTTCCTGCCGGTACCCGACCGTTCTCCCGGAGGGCTTGACGTGGACTCGCACCGCCGCACTCAGTTACCACGCATCCCGCCAAACTTTTTGCTGCACCTCATCTATTCCCCGCTCTAGTTATATTTCACCCACATGGCCGAGACCCACCGACTATAAATTGCCTTGTTCCCCCTATGTCTTTACCCCCGCCAGCCACGCAGCCCAACATGCCGAGCAAAGGTACGATTGGCTTTTGATGTTCCACGGGGTCCAATGGATGCCGCGTGAGTTTGGGGGGTGCTTTGCTAACGTTGGAGATCGCAGCAGAGACGGCGAAGCATGAGTGCGTCTCTGAAGACGCGCTGCAGCAGCTTAAATTCTACAAATACTCGAGCGTCGACAAGTCCCTGATCTCGCGGTACATCCTCAAGCACTACGTACAATCCGCGAACCTTCCGCAATCGAGCGTATACCTGACACGGGGCAGTGGAACGGATTTGTCGAACTGTTGCCGCTATGGCTCGCGCCGAACCTCGTCACGTTGATAGGGTTCTTCTTCATATTGGGGAACGTGGTGCTGTTGGAGGTCTACGTGCCGGATTTCGTCGGACCGGTGAGTCCTGCCACACAATCGCTATCATGGCATCGGGGACTGACTGGAGCCTGAGCCATAGGCCCCGTCATGGGTTTACTATAGCTTCGCCTTCGGCATGTGGATGTAAGATCCACCCATTCTACTACGCTCGGGACTCCGCGCTAATGGACGTGTCGCGAAGGTACTCCACCATGGACAATGTAGATGGCAAACAAGCGCGCCGCACTGGAACCTCTAGCCCTCTAGGAGAGCTGTTCGAGTACGTCCAGGGCCTACCCAAAGCACCAAAGCCCGCTGACAGGATGTAGCCATGGCATTGACTCGTTGAACTGCACACTTGCTAGTCTGCTGGAAACGGCAGCCGTCGGATATGGTACATCCAAAATAGGCGCTTTTACCGCCCTCGTCCCTGTGCTCCCCATGTTCTTCTCGACATGGGAAACGTATCACACCCATACTCTGTATCTCGGCTACTTCAATGGCCCGACGGGTACGTGCAGACATGAATTCGAGAAGCCGCCGTCAATAACACTGTGTAGAGGGCCTTATCATTGCATGCACCTTTATATGCATGTCTGGCTACTTCGGGCCTGAGATCTGGTCGGCACCTCTAGCTACCTACCTACCCTCCTACAAAGAAACCCTGGGCGATATGAGCTTCCGCGACTGTTGGATACCCATGATCTTGATTACCTTCTTCGGTGCACATCTGCCGTTCTGCATCATCAACGTCGTACGTGCCCGTCGTGCCCAGAAACTACCGGTGCTTCCGCTATTGCTGGAATGGACTCCTATGATCATCTTCACCGCCGCCACGATGGCATGGCTCGGCTCACCGTACTCGTTCATACTCAAGGACAACCATCTTGTACTCTATTGCCTTACCATGTCCTTGGTCTTCGGACGAATGACAACCAAAATTATTCTGGCGCATCTTACCCGCCAGCCGTTTCCATACTGGACCATCATGCTCGCACCCATGATCGGTGGCGCTCTGCTGGTCAACCATCCGTACTTCACTATAACCGGAACGACATTTGGCCCCATTTCGGCGAATTTCGAGCTATGGTACCTCCGGGCTTACTTCGTCTTCGCCGCTGTAGTGTACGGCAAATGGGCGCACCTGGTGATCACGAGCATTTGCGATTTCCTCGGCATCAACTGCTTAACGATTCCAAATAGAAAGACGAACGAGAACGGCGCTCGGTCAAACGGTGCTGCAAATGGCTTCCACTCGGAGAAGGGACGCAGGGATTGATCACTCAACAATGACAATACAAGCTCGCCACAGCGTGTCCTCATCCGCAACGACCCCCTTTCTGATACGAAAGTGTTCTCTATCCGCTTCTTGGACATACTTGCGCATTGTTTTTTTGCACTATAGACTTCTCGACCACACAGTGTCATCAAGACGCGTTTTGGATAATATTAATGTCTGAATTTTTAGATAGATATCCGGGAGGGCGTGCGAAACACTTTTCGCTTTACGGTCTCTCTGTGGACAGGCCTGCAACCTGCGCCACACCTGTGCGCCTTTCCCTTGCATGGAGCTTTCTGCTAGTCTGCATCTTTCTCGGCAGTTTGTGTTTCTAAGCTAATACTGTTGGGCGCTTTTCGTACTGCACAGCACGCACGGCCAGCTGCATCGCGCAGTGGCAGCTTATCGTCAAGGAGGGCATAGCCCCCACTCTCCAACCAATAAGAGCGCGGGCGCCCCTACTGTTGCACAGCCTGATGAACGTTTATTGCGCCGCCTGCTTTCAACCTTGAACCTTTTGCATTTTGGTCATCCTGTGAGTCGACTTTGGCTCGTTCTTCGCGTCACTCTCAAGCCATTTCCGGAGCTATGCACTCGACTTGACCAAACAGCGAGGGGAAATGTCATCACCCTCGCGATTCAGACCCCATGCCGCTCAGCAAACTCAGCCTTGCGGGTACTGCCGTATGAGGCTGTCTCGCCACAGGGTCAGTTGGTGGGGGCGGTGACGGAGCCGCATAGACGCGTAGTTAAAGGCGACGTGCGTCCCAGCCTAAGCGTGGACTCATAATGCCGATATAGCCATCCCAGAGTCACCATGAGGCTGCTTAAATGCGAGGCATACAGGGAGAAGGTCAACTGTACTGCGAGGGATCAAACTGTCCAGGCCAACCCAGATATTGCCGGTGTCGGTGTGAGTGATTGCATTCGTGCGCGTGGGGCGGCGGCGTTGCTTTTGTCGCTGACACTTTGAAACGCAGGTCATCGTAGGCTTCCTCTCAACGACATGCCTCGCCTTCCTCGTCGCATTTTCCGTCCTCTTCCTCGACCGCTACGAAAGTATCACCAACTTCTTCCGAAGGAACGTTACGAAAAACAAAGATGTATACAAAGACGGCGAAACGAAGTCGTACTGGCGCTCCCCGGCCTTTTGGTCCCATGTCCTGAGCAAAAACCTGCTCGCTCTCGCCGATACTCAGCTCCTCACCGGCCTTGCCGTTCAGTTCGCGGCCCTGCTGCGACACTGCGATTTGTCGATCTACCACTTCAGGGTCGTTACGGAACTGGCTTTTCTCACGACTATTACTCATCTGTTGACGGTCGTTACTTTAAGAAATTATTTTGTCAAGTACAAGTGGATCAACCTGCCGAGGATCTTTTTTATGCTCGGAAACCTCGGTCTCTTAGGCTATACGTCTTTCATCTCCTATTCCTACGACCTCGCCGGCCTCGATCTGTCAAGCTCGCTAGCGTGCTTCTTCCAAGGCGAACGGCCACCAGTGCGCGCTGCTTTCGGCGGGAAATGGGCCGGTCTTCTAATCGGTGCTATTGGGGGCCATGTTACCGTTATCTTGGCTATGTACGTTCTTGAAGACGACAACAATAACGGCGATGGGCAGAATACGAAGAAGAATACAAGCCATTGGTCTTGGCTCAAGTGGTTCGGGGCTATCTTCCGGACTTGGGTCGTTGCTCCAATCTATGCGATCTATGGCGTGTACATGGCGGGCAGTGGCCTCAAGAACACGCAAGCGTTGGGAAAATCCAATGTAAAGATCAACGGGAGCGAGGGCGAGTGGGGATTCGGGCAGTTTTTGCCCGTGTTGTTATTGGCGTTGCCCGTTTTTGCGGGGTGGGAGAGCTTTTGGGGTAAGTTGTGCGTCTTCTACTTGGTCTGCGAATGGAAAGTGCTGACAACTTCGTAGAGGAGAAAGACGAAGACCGCGAAAATCGCTTCGGTCGTTCAAACCGCGCTTCACAAAATGGGAGCCGCAGCGCCCTGAACATGTTCGAGGTGCGGAAGAGTATGAAGCCACACCAAAGATCGCGCGATACGTCGGTCGAAGAGCGGAGGATCGAAAGTTCTCCTCGGCTGCGATCTACGTCGCGCGCCTCGATCAGCCCAATGGACACGCCGCGGCAACGATCAACCTCACACGTCTCTATCAGTCCACTTCCTACGCCGCATTTTCCAAGCCCACTACATACACCGCCTATTCCGACATCTAGTCCGCATCTATCAGTTCCGTCACCGGCGGCGAGTCCCAACATTGGTAGCAGTCAGGGTAGGAACAGTCCGGTAATCGGGAGGAGCAGAAGTCCATCCAACGTTTCAAGATTTGAGGAACATTTAGCATGAAGTAAGGAAGAAAATCTTGTATATTGACCAAAGAAAGAACCTCTACTACATTCCCGCTAAAGATCAAGGTCGCCCAAAGCCACCCTTCAAGTCCGCCCAAGCGGCATACATCAAGACCACGAAGCTCTGGCCCTCGGGGCTGCCCTTCGTATACTGGCTGCGGTCCTGCCAGGCTAGCGGGTTGACCGCGGGCGATACGATACCGTTGCTAGTGTTGATTTTCTTGTCGACAGCTTCCTTCTTTTTGGCCGCCCAATCAACGTACTTGGTACCAAAGTTGTTCGGCTCAAGCTTTGCCATGCGCAAGGCGGTCGCGGCCAGGATCGAAGTACCGGCGATCTCGCCCCACCAAGTCGTGTCGTTAAGGTAGTTGCGGAGTAAACCGGAACTGTCGGTGTCCATGGCGATGCTACCGTCGAGGATGTCCTTGATCATACCGGAGAGTTGAGATTGCTCGGTGGTGGTCTGGGAGTTGTAAGGTGACTTCTTCATGGTAGCGAGGACGCGCGACATTCCGGCGGCGGCCCATCCGTTGCCGGTCGACCAGAGGGCCCGGTCCTTGTTCCCGTCATTGGCCAGGCTATCAATGTGTAACCAAGGCCCAGCTTGCTGGGCTAGGTCGTCGTGGTAGAGTTTGCATTGCCTTGCGGATTCCTTCAGCAGGCCGACGTCGGAGGTTGCGACACCGTGGTAGGCGAGGAAGGGAGGCACCATGTAGACTGATACGTTTGTCAGAGCAAAATACCAGGGTCAGCTGAGGGAAGGGAACATACCAAAGTCAGCCCAAAGCTCCGGAACGTTCTCGCGATGCGAAATAGCACCATTAGGCCACCTCGGCACATGGTTCAAAAGATGATTCTTCTGCCTGACGGCGGCATCCCAGTACTTTCCGTCGCTCTTCCCGATCATCAAAGCAGGGATGCCCAGGGCAGCAGGGTCACCCGCTGCGCCATCGGCGCCCACAAGCGTAGGGCCGCTCGTGCTGATTTGAGGCTTGATGTATGATAGCGCGGATACGTCGCCCACGTTCAGCGTAGGGACTTGACCACCCGGGAAGGGATCGTTCCAGATTGCTAGCTTGTAGTCGTTCCATTCGAGGAGGGCTTCTGCGACGGTGCCGTATTCCCACGAGTGGGTGGCGACTTGGACGGCCTTTTTCAGGACGAGGCCGATTGTTGCGGAGGAAACCATTTTGATGGGGTTGAATATTGAGGACACCAGAGGATGTTGAAGTGTGTTTGGAAGTCAAGGTAGAAGAAGGTGCGGTCGTAGTGGGACGAAGGCGTGAGTTGAACGACCAATCTGTCGCGGACGTCAAGACGCCTTATATCATACCGTGTCAAAGGCGAGGCTGTCATAAGATGGACTCGTCTCCGCATGCATACCTCTTCTAGAGCGTCGTATTTTTAGCCGCAGACAGTCCGCAGAAGACGCATCAAGCTGCGAACCAGAGATTTCACAGACATGCCAGAAGCAGCGATGCGGGCTGAACCACGGACATTAAGCAGGGGATCACCAAAGCTGCGTTGGAGCGTCTGTGGATGGGGTCCGCAGCACTGATTGGCCTGGGTGTTTGGTGAGGTGGAGAAAGGGTCGAATAAGGAAGCGAGCGCGGATTACTAAAGCCCGATGGTGTCAGCCTAGGGGGCGTGACGCGTGAGATATTGGGGGGTGCGGCGGCGATGAGGCGGGTTGTGGGAGATTGGGGACGGGAATTGGGTGTTTGTGAGGGCTGTCCGAGGTATGGTGGAGGTACGATGTTCTTGTGAGGGCAGCAGGGTCGTGCTTGCGGAGGCGCGGTTTGGGGGGCTTTCTTGGACGGTATGTCATGGTTATTCAGCAGCGTAGACGGAGATTGGTCTTGAGACTGGTCTTGAGATTGGTCTCGAGATTGGTCTTGGGATGGCCGAGAGTTGTAGGAGCAAAGAAAGCACGGCGATAGTTGTTGGCGGCGTACTAAGCCGACAACTACCAATCTCTCTGCCCTTGGCTAGAGGATCAAGGAGTAACTAAGATCAAGGCGAGCAAAGTTGACAAAGAAGTAGCAATCTTTCCCCTGGATTGACATCGGTGTGCTGCAAGGAACCATGTCCCTTGGCGCGTTTTAGACGGCCTTCCAGAATGACGCCAGAACGGTATGGGAGAGGGGGACATAGGGCGGCGCCGAGCCTCCATGGTCGGCTTCCTTCGGCACAAATTTATTTCGCTCAATTCACTCGGCGCACCGGAGCGACACGATACAGCGACGGCAGCCTGCCCAAACATCAAGGAGCACGACAGCCGAGCCGGCGTCAAGATACAGCCGCTGGTAGGCGATGGTCTTGGGCAAATCCGTGGTGTGGCTTTCCCCTTTCCCCCGCAACCACCGTGCTTCTCCCGACACGTAATGGCAATCCTGATCCCCAGAACCACTAGAACAAGTACGGGGCGAGATCGCCACCGGACGGATGCAGCATTCGGCTCCACTTTGGGGTAGGGTCCCTGCGGCGCCCGGGCGATGGCGAGGGTCATCGTCAAGCAGAGTTTTCCACACCAAGCACCTGTGGCCCGAACGCGCGCTTGACTCTCGCACTGCACAGGGTCAACGCACTGTTGTTATAAGAAAGGCCTCCTTCCCTGGGCTTCCCTCAACCAGGTCCTGGTGGGCTCAACCCTTTCCCCTCCAGCATCACGCGTCACACACAGCCTTCTCGCAAACTCGAGAGAAGCGGGCAAGATGACTGCTCACGACGGCGCTGGCATCGAGAAGGGATACTCGGGGGTCGAGTATGCCAAGGACGACGAGTATACGTCCGAGCCGTTTGTGCACGGCGCCGCCACTGTTGCCGAGGCTTCGGGACGGGGAGGCGATACGCATCGCGGGTTGAAGTCTCGACATATTCAATTCTTGTACGTGCTCGGAGAAGGCCATTTTGTTTTTGTGTTGATAACTGACCATGGTACAGAGCTCTCGGTGGTGCTATCGGAACTGGCCTATTCGTCGGCTCCGGCGGCATCCTCGCCCTTGTTGGGCCCGCTCCGTTGTTCATGGCATATCTCTCCATGATGATTGTTGTCTGGAACGTCATGAACAATCTCGCCGAGATCGTTACTTACCTGCCAATGAAGGGCATAACGATTCCTTACTTCGTCAAACGATTTGTGGATCCGAGTCTGGCTTTCGCTGCAGGTTGGAATTACTGGTGCGTTCGAATCGGCCCAGGATTGCTGAGTATACTGACGCCCTCTAGGTACGCCTATGCTATTCTCGTTGCGGCCGAAGCAACCGCTGGAGCCATTCTTCTTGATTACTGGTCAACACCCGTGCCCGCAGCAGCCTGGATCACCATTTTCCTCGTCGTCATTCTTCTCCTCAATATCGTCGCCGTCGGTGTATTCGGCGAAGCTGAGTTCTGGTTCGCCTCGATCAAATTCCTCACCATCATGGGTCTCATCATCCTCGGCTTCGTCATCATGCTTGGTGGCAGTCCAAACGACCAAGGACGGCTAGGATTTCGATACTGGAATGACCCCGGAGCATTCAAGCCTTACTTGGTGGATGGGAGCACCGGGAACTTCCTTGCCTACTGGACTGCATTCGTTCGTGCCGGGTTTGCCTTCATCACCTCTCCTGAACTGATTGCTCTGGCGGCTGGTGAGACTGTTGCGCCGCGCCGAAATATCCCCAAGGCTGCACGCCGCTTTGTCTGGCGTCTTGCCATCTTCTACGGCTTCGGTTCCTTCATCATCGGCGTCATCGTCCCGTCGAATGATGGCCGCCTGTTGAGTCCCACCTCTAATGCCACCGCCTCGCCCTTTGTCATCGGTATCGCAAGAGCTGGAATCGGCGGCCTCAACCATGTCATCAACGCCGCTGTCTTGACTTCCGCCTGGTCCGCCGGAAATGCCTTCCTTTTCTCCGGCTCCCGTGTCCTCTACGGCATGGCTTTGAGCGGTGATGCACCCAAGATCTTTGGAAAGACGAACCGCAACGGTGTGCCTTGGGTCGCTGTTGTAGCCACTTGGTCGATTGGTCTCCTCGCCTATCTCAATGTTTCCAACACCGGCGCTCAAGTCTTCACCTGGTTCTCAAATATCTCCACCATCTCGGGATTCATCGCGTGGATTGTGGTCATGGTCACCTACATCCGCTTCCGCAAAGCGCTTGTCTACAACAGCCTCCTCCACACCCTCCCACTCAAGACACCTCTCCAGCCTTACTTCGTCCACTTCATCCTAGGCCTTATCATCGTTCTCACCCTCACCAACGGCTTCCAAGTCTTCTTCCCGAAGAACTGGTCCGCTTCCAGCTTCCTGGCCGCGTACATTACGATTCCCATCTTCCTGGTGCTGTATATCGGACATAAAATCTGGTTCAAGACGCCTTTTGCCATCAAGATTAGCAACATTGATGTTATTAGTGGGAAGAGAGAAATGGATGAGATGAGCTCGCATGATGTGGAGCCGAAGCCTAGGAACATCTGGGAGAAGGTATGGTTCTGGGTGGCTTAGATGTATTTACGCGGTAAGTATGAGGGTTACGTCGTTATATAGTGTACGTCCGTATTCGGCATTGCATACTTATATATGTGTGTTTTTGCTTATCTGAGTCTTGGTCGCAGTGACGTCTTGGCCTGTTTCGTCTAGTTGTAGCCGTCCTTTGCAGGCTCTGTGGAAACTGGGGTTTATCTAGCAGCGTCTGCGCCATCAACTCGAGTGCGGGCTGGAGATGAATGTGACCGACTAACTTTCCGACATTCTCTGGACGATAAGCTGTAGCGGCACTATCAGAGCCAATCCGTAACCCAAGGGTACAAACTGCGTCGCAACCACGAGGCAGTGGCGCTTTGCTATACATGTGAAACAGTAGGTATTGACACCCCTCTAGAATCAGCTTTGCCGACATCGTACCCCAAACCTCACGTATCTCCTTTGCCCACTCCGGCGATGACATCTATCCCGCTGGCACGAACGGTGGCGTATGGGATCTCCAATCAAGGTGCGGGCCGACCCAGTGGTACCGGAAAAGCAAGAGGGACGCACTAGGTGGTGCTGTGCGTCAACAGAGGGGGTTGTGCCATTCTGCTGATGTGGCGGATAACGATTGGATGTTTCGCTATCCCTCCAGATAACCCTGACAAGCACAGACTCTTCTTGAGGATAGCCTTTCTACATTTGAAATGGCAATGTGGGGCTTTTGCTAGCACTGTAGGGAGTTATGCATAAAATGCTTGCATCGTCATGGTGAGGTCGAGCGAAACTCGAATCCGTACAGCTACCCCAAACGTACAACATACCGCAGATGATCTTCAATCCATTCACCCATTTGAAGCTGCCATTGGCGAACCGTAGCTGAAAGAGTGAGGGGGGTATTGAGTGAATTATCCACAGCAATTGCTGGTTCAGCAAGCCCATTGCGCCGATCACATTCCTCATTTGACGGCTCTCCACCCCGCCAAAACTCTACAGTCTAGCAACTCAACCAATTATATTAGGCTTGTAACGGCAAGCAATGGAGCTGTGTCCATTTTGTGCCCGACATCTCCGCACATCAGGCGAACACGAGCATGTGCTTTGGTCGGCCCCCTCAGCTCGGTGCAGCGTATTGGGCGGTGGCTGAGCCTTGGCTAGAGTCTTACCACACCACGGTACGATGGGACACAGCTAAACCAGCCAAACAAGTAAAAATGCGAGGTCCGATCTCCGCCTGGTTGCCTACTTTGGGATCGTAGCGTCGAATTGAGGGGAACTGTTGTGCTCGTGGTCGTCAGCTTAGTGCTCGATAGGCGTTCAGCCTCAGTTACACAGGCTTGGGTTCGGCTGCCAGTGGCGGCTTTTCACATTCTTATAACCTTCTATTCGTCTCTCCGAATTTTTCTCGAATCTAGTCATTGCATCTGATCTCGTCGTTTGAAAAAAAAAGAGTGGTGAAGAGAAAATGACTGACGACCATCCTTGGGGGAGACGCCTCATCATCTGCTGCGACGGCACCTGGCAGTCCAGCGTCAGTACCCAGGACAATGTCCCTTCTAATGTCACCAAGCTGTGCCGTGTCATAGCGCGCATCGGAACCGATAGAAACGACCCGAAGAAGAAGTGGCACCAACTTGTGTACTACGATAGCGGCATCGGTACTGGAAACTTGAGCGGATCCGAAGCAAAACGCCAGGGCGGAACTGGAGCAGGGTTGGCAGAAAACGTCATCGAAGCGTATAACTTCATCGTCCTAAACTACGAGGCTGGCGATGAGATCTTCTGCTTTGGGTTCTCGAGGGGAGCTTACACCGCGCGTGCTGTAGCTGGTCTAGTCACCGATATCGGCGTCATTAAGCCCATCGATATGCAGCTCTTTCCGCAAATCTATCGCGCATACATGTCGAATGATGAAGGGCTGCCCTTCCGCGAGACACAGGCATGGAAGGAGTTCGTGGATGGAAAATTGACCAAGAAGGGGACAGAGCTGAGCAAGATTGAGAGCATCAAAGACCGGGCGGAGGCCTGGGAAATCTCTCCTCATCATGAGATGGTGCCTCCTGAAGCTAGCCGCAAGGTCAAGGTTGTGGGTGTTTGGGATACAGTGGGAAGCTTGGGTGTGCCAGATGTGGCTTGGTTCGACTTTGCCAATCTAAGGACGAAATATGGTTTCCATAACGTGAAGCTGGGCGAGCGTGAGTTGGCGGACAACCGTTTGAAGGACGTCGAGCTGATAAAGATCAGACATTGAGCACGCATACCATGCTTTGGCTCTCGACGAACGCCGCAAGGCCTTCCGTCCCACGCTGTGGTACATACCAAACGAACTCCTGACGCGATTCGCGAAAGAAGGCAAACGCATCCCCGAGCTGAAGCAGGTCTGGTTTCCGGGCGTCCATATCAATTCTGGTGGAGGTTCCGATGACGCCATTACCGAGATGAAGGGTGATCTGGAAAGTAAGTTGATATTCGGATATGGTAATGAACCAACATCTAACAGGTGTCCTAGTGCTCTCTACAGCAACGTTCACATGGATGTTGCAATGCGTCTCGCCCCACTTGACCATCGATCCAGCCGCCTTCTACGCCTGGTCGAACCAATATCAGCGCTGGTTGGCTCGCATTCGTTACTCATGCACTTACCATCACGCCACTTTGCTCGACAAGGTCAAGTCAAACTTACCCACAATCCCTCTGATCAATCCAGGCACCAACCCTCTCACACCCCCTCCACGCGATCCCCCACACTCCCATGCCAACTTCGACTACGGATGGGGCTTAGGTCCAATCGTCGATTCCTATGGCGGCATGTACAGACTCGCGGGCGCGGTGCCCAGAGTACCAGGGCACTGCCAGGCCGAGATCTACGACCACGAAAGCGCCGAAGCCAAACTCGACGACATCAACAAATACGGTTCAACGCACGAGTACATCCACCCCATCTGCGAATACCGCCGCCTTGTCCGTGGCCGGGAGGATAATTCGCCTCTCAGCGACTTCACACGCAAGTTCGAGCCAACCAACGGTGCCGCGAAAGGCAGGTTCTGGTGGTACAAGGACGGTGAGACGAAGGGTTTGCCCGAGTGGGTCATCCTGGAACATGGCAAGTATGGCGGCGTGGACTTGGATGGATGTGGGAAGGGGGAGATCAATTTCGAGCGGAGTTGGTATGAGGCCTGTGAGATGACGGAGAAGACACTGGGGGTGCTGAAAAAGGCCGGATACGAGAAGGATTTCTTGAGCAAGGTGGATGAGACGATCGACTTTGGCGTTGGGGAAAAGGAGGGGTGGGTGTATCCCTGAGAGTGGTCCCTTGAGGGTTAGGGAAGCAAAGGTGATTTGACTGACAAATTGCGGATAATGAGAGCCGTACACGCAGGGTCCGTTTTCCAGCGGGATCCTTCTAATGATATGTTTGTTCAGCATCTGCCAATCGTTGGGAGGCTTCTTCCAAATCTCGGCGTCTTTTTCGCGCTTCAAGATGGCAGCAGAAGTGAATGGTCGTGTCGCGGTCGCGCGCTCTCTCTACCCCAGCCGAAGCGCAAGCGCCGACCCCAACCATGACGTAGCGCGAGCAGAACACCAACCGTCATTGGATGCTTCATCTATCCTCTTCAGCTCTCATCTCCCTTCATCTACACCCCGCCCTTACACTCGATCCCGCGTGACCGACACCTTGTCCAGCCTCGTGCGCGAGGTTGTCGCCGCTGTTCCCCGCTACCCAAGAAGCCCAAGACATTCACCGCCAGCTCGACACAGGCGCTCGCTTGCAATCCCGAAGCAAACACCTCTGCAGCCTCGGGAAAAGACCCTGCAGCGGGGAGCGAGCGGCACTCAGGCTCCGAGGAGGAGAGCTGCGATGGCCTTTGTAGCCAGGTCGAGACGTCTTCCTCTCCAACCGGATCATTCACGCCGCCCATCCCAATCCGTGATCCTCGTCACCACCAACGCGTCGGTGAAGGACCCCCCTCCCCTCCGGCGACCCCTGAGCACGGGCCCGCTCCTAATCTCGTACCTGCAGCGCCGAACCGCTAGCCCAACCGCTTTTAACATTTCACTTGCAGAGCACCGGTCGCTCATTGCAATATGCCATCGCGCCATCGATTGACTCCTCGACGGCGCGGGCAGATGACCACTACTTCAATGATGCGAACATCCGAACTGTGCAAGGAGAACCGCTCATCATTGAATATGAATCTTCGTTCGAAAAAATTGCTACAACCCCAAGCTGCCGCGCGCAAGCCGTTGCGAAGTCCAAGAGCTCAAGCCGACCAAGGATGCCTTTCGATTCTAGGCACGGCCAATTGTGTCGTTGTTGTGCTGGGGTAGTGCAGCGACTGGCCTGTCAGGAGAAATTGGCGTTGAACATGCTAGCATCAGCCTAACTGCAAATCGCTCACGCCGCTACCAAAACGGCATACCTCGAGGCTCTTTCCCCAGACGGTTCATTTCAGAGTGCACCCGCGGTGTACATCATGGTCTGCTCGAGCCGTCGCAAGCGCCGTGCATTCACGCCTTAAGCCCTTTCCGATCCGGCCTCCTCGGTGGCTCATTTGCGCGCGTGGACCCCTATCGCCGTTGCAAGGGTCATGGGCTGTCAAAACCAGCTCAAATGCCGCTGTGTTTGTCGGTTTGCGCAAGGCTTTTTCGTACGCCCACAGTCTCGCACACTCAAGTCCTGGCCTATGTGCCCTAGTCACTCGTTTTACCTTTACGCCTCTTTACACTAATACTTGTCACTCGTTTACTCGCGTATAACAATATAATCACTACCAAAACACAAAATGAAGGTTGGAATCGTTGCTGCTTCGGCAGCACTTATCGGCTCGGTTGCTGCGAGCGCCCACAAGGCCCATGCTGGACTTCACCTTCGCCGTGGTGATTACGCCGCGGAGGAATCCTGTGTTGTGTTCACCAAGACCGTTTACGTAACCGCCAGCCCTGGTACGTGTTTCGATATTTGACAGAGAATGTGTCCAACTTGTGGAGGCTTAATGATAGAATCTGAACTGACACGTGCCCAGTCCCAGAGTTGGCTCCCAACACCACTGAGGCCTACGTACCAGCTCCTGTTCCTGAAACAACTACTCTTGCATACTCTCCTTCCCCGATCCATGAGACGACCGAGAAGCCCGCAGCGCCGTCCTCCATGAGCGAGTATGTCCCAGTGCCCGCGCCAACCTCGGAGAAGCCCGCGGCGCCGTCCTCCAAGAGCGAATATGTCCCAGTACCCGCGCCAACCTCGGAGAAGCCCATACCGACTTCTCACAAGCCTACCCCGACTTCATATGAGCCCGCCCCGACTTCCTCCAAAGAGGCGGAGAAACCCAAGCCCAGCAAGCCCGCAAGCGGCGGTTACGGCTCCCACATCACGCCTAATGGTCAAAAGTGGTCCCTCACTTATACCCCTTATGCCGATAACGGTGACTGCAGGGAGGACAGCGTGATCAAGTCCGATATCGCCAAGATTGCCAAATGGGGCTACAGTACTATCCGTGTCTACAGCGTAGACTGTGGCGTCTTCGAATCGGTTGTGCCCGCCGCCGAGGCGAACGGCCTCAAAATCATTTACGGCGTTTACCTAGACTCCGCCAACGGTCCCGACTCTCCTGCCGCCAACGAGCAGCTCCACGCCATAATCGACAATGCGTCCAAGGATAGCACCGCCATGATCATCATCGGTAACGAGTACGTTTTCAACGGTGGCTCGATGACTGCTCTCGTCTCCTACGTCAAGAAGGCCAGAGAGATGATCTACGCCGCCGGGTTCCCCTCAGGCGTCGCCGTCACCACCACCGAGACTGTGGGCACCATGGAGATCCCAGGCAACGAGATCATCTGCGAAGCACTAGATGTCTTGACCGTTCAGATTCATCCCTTCTTCGACTACAACACCGAAGCCAGCCATGCCGGTGACTTTGCGCTTACCCAGCTTGAGAAGGCTGCTAAAGTTTGCCCGGAGGCGGCGGCCAAGGGTAAATACATCACTGAAATTGGATGGCCGCACGGTGGATCTCAAAATGGCAAGGCTGTCGCTAGCCCGGCAGAGCAGGTGAAGGCTATCAAGAGCATTGTTGAGAAGGTTGGTGATATCGCTTGCCTTTTGAGCTATGAGGATGATGGGTGGAAGTCCAAGTTCGGCGCCTCTGACAAGTTCGGTGTCGAGACCAAGTTCGGTTGCGGAGACGTTGTTGCCAACTTGTAAGCGTTACCGCTTGGGACTTGGAAGAGAAGGGGTAGCCTGATCATAAGAACCTGTTTTCTCAATTATGGTCCCTTACGTTGATGTGTTTACGTTTTTTGTGCATCTGTCTGCATGATCTCTTGTATGTTGATGCGGCGGCGGCTGTTCTTGTACAGGGGTTGTAGTACTGTATTTAGTGTTTAATTGCAAATCGTTATTACCGATATGTACATCGTGGTATGCCTAGTATAGATTACCGCTAGTCATCCGCGAAACGACTGCGAAAGCGAACCGGCAAGGTTTTTCTCTTTGCACCAATTAACATTGCGGGATTCTAGACGTCCCTTTGTGGTACTTAGAGGGATGTTGTTATATAGCGCACGTGTTAGTCGGCTGTCCGAGAACTCTAGAGTGATGTTAGATAGACGTCCTATGAGTTTCTTTCACTCGAGCGAGTTTAGTTGTCCGGGTGTACGTTACAAGTGTAGTAAGTGGTAATCGTAAAACTCTCGTGTTCCGAGCAATTTTCTTTTAAACTTTCCTTTACTTTGCACATTGATATTATGGCTCCGGATTCCGGTATTGTTCCACTGCTCTGTTGTCGTGATGATGTCGTTGCAAAACTTACAGTAGTGACAATAGCAGAGGTAATGAAATCACTTCTGTTTAACCATCGGCCTCCATCTCCAGCAGAACTTGCTAATGATAAATGCTATTTTACTTTTGACAAGCTGGCTCAACCTAATTTATTCGATCGACTCGCTTGCACACTCGCTCTCTACGCGATACTTGCGAACACGAACAGCCCGAACAGTGTCGAACCTCATACCACACCTTCTCAGCCTACAGACGCCGTTAATCGCTATGTCGACGTCCGACCCCAACCGCCACCCTAACTCTACCGAAAACACGAACAACAACAAACTAAAAAGTATCAAAGAGATGTTAAAAACATTCGGCAAGCGTAAAGGAGGGGAGAACGACGAAGAAATTAAGGTCGCAAAGGCAACGCAGTGGCGTACATCATCTCACAACATCAGTACCCTAGAGCGCCTCGCGGCACCAGATCTAGGTGATGACGGATGGGGCGAGAGGAGTTGGCAAAAGCTGCGGCCGAACCACAAGCAACAAGTCGAAATTCAGGACCACCTTTTCGAGCCTTCACGTCAGTCCGGCAATGGTGCAAACACATCGTCACAGCGCTTCTCAACGCAAACGCGATCCACTTCTACGCGGGGCCTGTACAACTTCGGCAACGAAGCAAGTCTCTCCCCATCGCCATCTCCCAATACCCTTCAAAACCCCCACAATCAGTCCACACCACCGCGCAGTACCCTACGAGGAAGTGCATCCTACACACCCCAACACACACCTCCGGCAACCCGTACCCGCACCACGCCGTCCCGCAGAACAACTTCAGTCAGCTCAGGCGCCAGCTCGCAGACGCAAAACATGAGCACATATAGAACGCCTTCGGGCAGCTCTTTCACGTCCCAAGGCGTCAATGTACGCGCACTTCCGAAACGGGGAACGGCTTCGAGTGGTAGCTCCGATTATACGAAGCAGGGTGTTAGGGTCGCTGGCGATGGATATGTGGGAAAGTGGAAGGATCCGAAGAAGAAGGTGGAGGGTGAGGTTTGGAAGGGGCATCCTGCGTTGCAGCCGAGGCCGTCGTAGGGGGGATGTGTTGGAGGGGGGAGGGGGTTTAGTAGGGATTGGAGATATCTTGAGCTCAGAAATTTGTGGGTGGTGATGGAGGGTGGGATTAGGGAGGGTGGAAGGAACAAAGCGAAGGAGGTAATGAATTGTATAGCAAGCTATTTACCAGTTTAAACAGAGATACCGTGACAAATGGTGTCACAAAGTAGCCTTGCACTTTTTCAATCGCTTGAAAAGACCATCCATGATGCAGTTGTTGAACTTCTGCTTGGTAATGAAAAGTGAGCGTAGACGACCAAAAGGATTCAGGATTCAAGCAATGCTTTCCACGTCACGCGAATTATAGTGGCTAGATAACAGACATGTGTTATTGCTGTATTGGAAGTTTGGAAGTCTTGGTACAGAATACCTAAGATAGAAATTATTTACGAAGGTAGAGGTGCTTATAGTCTCATTTTAGATATGTAAAATATCCCTGCGAAGAAGGGACGAAAAAGTGCAGTAAACAATACGCTAGTAAATTCGATCAAGACAATAGATCGTGGCACTGAACCTTTAGTATAGTTGAGTTCTGCAATTATATTAGAGCCCGCGAGGTGCAGCCCCGGACTAAAGAGAATAGTCGCAGCACCATTCAGCTTGTGAAACTTTAGAACCAGTCTCTTGAAAGTCCGTTCTGAGATATTAGAAGGTGGTGAGCGGCTTGAAAACCATCTAGCTAGGAACTGTGTAGGTTGCTTACGGCTACTATGCTGCTTTACATGTAAGACTAGTCGGATGTAAGCAGTCCACTATATCCGACTTGGACACTCCTTGGCAGTCGAAGGACTGTCTTTGCGGAGGTAAAAGTCGGTCAACTCCGATCATTCGTGTATAAAAGACAGAAAGAGAGCTGGTCGACTTCATTTCTTTAAACTTTGTGATATCGTTGTCTCCAAGTTACAATGATGCTGGTAGCTCTTCCACTCGCCTTTCTCATTGCAAGCGCGTGCGCGCAAAACATGGAATATGAATACGTTGTTATTGGATCGGGACCCGGCGGAGGTCCGCTTGCGTACGTTTGATAACTTGCTAAAGAGAGTATGCTAACCCCGATAGTGCCAATCTTGCTCGAGCAGGACATTCCGTCTTTCTCATAGAAGCAGGAGAAGATCATGGAGACTCCCGGCTGCAACGCATGCCTGCCTTGTATGTTTCCACAACATCCAAGAAGAAATACTTGTACAGATGCGCTGACTATTATTCAAAGCGCTGATGCCGTTGCTGAAGACCCAACAATGTCGTGGGAATTCTTTGTGGACCATTACGAGGATAACGAGCAAGCGTACCGAGACACCAAATACACGTGGCGCACCGTCAACAACACCTACTACGTCGGCACCAGCCCGCCCGAAGGCTCTACGCCCCTTGGCATCCTGTATCCTCGCGCGGGTACGCTAGGTGGCTGCGGCAACCACAATGCTTTGAACCTTGCCCTTCCACCAGACAATGACTGGGAACACATTGCGAACTTGACTGGAGATCCAAGCTGGAATGCAGATACGATGCGGGGCTACTTTGAGCAGATTGAGAACAATCAATATATCAGTAGTAACGGGACTGAGGCTAAGGGACATGGATTTGATGGATGGCTGGGAGTACGTTGACTGCCGAATAACTCCGCTGTATACTGCATTAGGAGCTAATAAAACATAGGCCAATCGCAACCAGATCGGTCTCTTCGACAACCAGGCAGGGTTCATACAGCACCTCCAATGGTTGTTCTGCGCGATTGGAATCAATTGCCCTAACAGCACCGAAGCAACTTACGAGCTCTTGCAACGCGACCTAAATCGCATCGACCGAGACCGATACGAACAATCCCACTTATACCAGATTCCTCTACACTATGATGGCATGCGGCGAAGGAGCAGTTCACAAACCTACCTCCGCGATACCATCAACGAGCTAAACCAAGATGACACACAGCGATATCCCTTAACAATCAGCACGAACTCTCTTGCTACCCGAGTGCTCTTCGATACTTCGGAAGAGACTCCCCGTGCCACAGGCGTAGCGTACCTCCAGGGGCAAGCCCTCTACAGAGCTGATAAGCGCAACAACGGCCTCCAGGTCGGACGACCCTTCAAGGTAACAGCGACGCGCGAAGTCATCGTCTCCGGCGGTGCTTTCAACACGCCCCAAATACTCAAGCTAAGTGGTATTGGTCCCCGAGATGAACTTGAAAGCTTTAATATTCCCGTCGTCAAGGAGTTGCCAGCGGTTGGGGCAAACCTCCAGGACAACTACGAAGCAGGTGTCCATGTAGAAGCGTCAACACCCCATGGCGACCTTTTTCAGAATTGCACACGCCTCGCTCCTGGAGATCCATGCTTCAGGGAGTGGGACGAGCACGGCACCGGCCCGTACGGTTTGGGCGCCGCACCGGCAGCTATGCTGTATCGCTCCAGCGTGAGCGAAAACAACGACACTGACCTCTTTCTGTTCGGTGGCGCAGGCTTGCTCTTCGAAGGTTACTACCCCGGTTTTTCAACATCTGGTGCCCCATTAAACTCATCTTTCTGGTCCGTCGTCAAAATGCAATATCAAAACCGCGCCGGCACCGTGCGCCTACGGTCTGCGGACCCGCAAGATATGCCTATCATCAACTTCAACTATTTCGCGGAGGGCCGAGAACACGATCTTCAAGCGCTCCGAGAAGGGTTACAGTTTGTGCTCGATGTTTACAATAGCACGCCGAGTCCGTACGGACCGTACAAGGTCATCGCGCCTGATCCGAGCATCGACATCGATCAGGCTATTATGGACCAGGCGTTTTCACATCATGCGCAATCGAGCTGTGCTATTGGCATAAGTGCGACGGACTCTTGTGTGGATTCGAGGTTTCGCGTTCATGGCGTTGATGCGTTGAGGATCGTTGATGCGAGTGTGTTCCCAAGAGCGATGGGTGGGTTTCCTATCTTGCCGACCTTTTTGATTAGCACGAAAGCGTCGGATGTCATATTGCGGGATGCTGAAAGCCAGTATTGAAGGATAGAGGACAAAGGCAAAGTTCTGGCTACCGTGGTGGGATAAAGCAACGGACTAGGTTGATGTATGAGCTCTTCACGCTCGTATACGCTCCTTTTGTAACTCGCATAGACGTCCACTTGATTAAGCTAACATCTTACAAAATTTTGAGGTTCAGCAAAAGAAAGCCAGAAGGCCCAGGCCAAAGCCATCGAAACATGCAATCCAGCCAAATAGCATATTATCAATGTTATAGAGCCTAGAGCATAATCCAAGCATTTGAGTCGTCGAATCGACAAGGAGAACAGCACATGAAAAGGCGTGCGTTTCCGTTCGAGTGCTCTAGTTACCAGAACGACGATCATCGGAGCTTGAGATCAAACTCCAGATTTCCAATCAGTAATTTAATGGTACGAAGCTTTGAGATCCACCGGTCCGCACTACATATTCGTGCGTTCTGAACTGTTCAAGAACCCCCACAGGATGGCTATCATAGGGCCCTCGGTTCGTGTTCTTTCGGTTTGGAGGGCAGAATAGCGCCAGGGGTCGAAGTCGAAATCGAAATCAAATGCCACGGCACATCGCACACATGAGAAGGTTAGGAACACTTTTTTTAAACTCTCTACATTACGACAACCATGGCGCCTTTCATCTTCCACCCTCGAGCCAAAAGACGAAAAGAAGACGAGCATCAGAGGTAGATCTCGAACTCTCTACCTCCACCCGCACCATATCGCATTTTGAGACTCTATCCGCGGGACCTTGAGACCTTGGACGGGAGGGGAGGGGCCCGCGAGCGCTACACAGTCCCTTCCTATTTCGGTTATTGAAAACAGGAAAGCGTCCGAGGAAGAATCATGTAAAGAACATTCTAACTTTTGTACTTTATACGACAAGATATAAGAGCTCCAAGGTAACCGCATTGATGGTCGAGAAGGGGAGAAGGAGCCAGAGGAAGCATCGGCGGTAGAACTTCTCCAAACCTCGAGACACATCGTAAATCTTTGTCTTTGCTTTTGTAAACGAGGCTGGGGAAGAAGAGAAGCTGAAGCAGGACGTCGAAAATCCTATCTGGGTTAAAATTGAAACATGACGTTGGGATTCCGTTTTTTTTTTTTTTTTTTTTTTAGTACAGCGACGCACATTGAAAAGAGGCCAGGAGGCACATTAGTTATAACATTAATTTTTCTCCCCTTTCCCCACCGCACCATGTAGTCGAAGAAGCCATCTTTTCATTGCCCATCGCTCATCGACAAGGAAGCAGCATGGCTAAAGCAACCCCGCATCAGATATAGAAAGTCGAACTCCCTACATCTCCACAAGCTATAAACCGTTCCACCAGGTATTTCCTGTCGTTGAAAAGGGCAATTAGAGGGAGAAAGCCGGTGCTATAGGTCTGCCAGAGGTGGATTTTGAACTCTCTTCCCCACTCCGCTTCTCCGCCATATAAGGGTTTCTTTGATCATTTTCGTCCATCCCATCGGTAGAGAGGCAAGAGTTCCAATGTCCGTATCACCTAGGAGCATTCATTTTCGGACGAGTCCCTGATCCCCATGAAGGCATCCACACAGTCTTTTAGCTCTCGATCAAAGAGGTTTCTCCACACCCCTCCATTCGACTAATCTTTTTTCCTTTCTAGTCGAGGATGTCCGAAGCATTCGGTATCAGTATTGGTTATTGAAACAGTGGTGATGGGTTGGGTAAATGAACGCATTACTAGAGCAACAAAACTGAAGTACAACAGGATCTCCATTGCAGTGTATCCGGATGGAAATTATGTAATACATAAGACCTACCCAAGGCCTTCCACCCTATGCCCGTACGCCGGCCGAATGACCATGCTGAAAAAATGCATGACATTAAAGGAAATAGAAAGCTAGCTTTTCGAAAAGGGGAAAATCCGAGAGGGTATACATAGACGGGAAAAGATCCAAGCTTCGTAAGGATGGAGCGCTTAGGTTTGAGGGTGGCCGGGTTATTGCGAACCAACGCCACTCTCCCTCTTCCGCCTTCTCCGCTTCCGCGCATTGTCCCTTAAAAACTCCGGGGTAACGAAGTCATCCGGCAACTCAAACGGATTCTGCTCAAGCTCCGGTATCGGCTGACCAAACGCCGTAGCATTACGTCCGTGCCTCTGCTTTCCCAGCGCTGCTTGTCGTAGATGCGGTCTACTATAGAATGAAGTGAAGGGCGCTGTCGGTGCGGGAGGTATGGGGGGGAGGAGGAAACCGTGGGGTCGTGGAGGTCGACGGGGTTTGGGCGTTTCTGGCTCCCTGGGAGACGCATCTAACGGACGGTGTTTGGGTATTGACTTTCGAGGTTCAGGTTCTGGGAATTGTTAGCTGTTGTCCGAGAAGTATAAAAAGAGGCGGGTTTAGGGAGGCCTCAGTTCGTGCAGGCTCCTGTGGTTGCCCAGACCTCCAGATTGACTTGAACATGCCACCACAAGGCCTTTTAACGACCAATGACAGCGAGTCGACCACCGGGTGCATCCTGTCGCACGTACCTGACTCAGAATCCTCGTCGTCATCGTCATCCCTCGCTGCCTGCGCCGCCTCCTTCTCCGCCCTCAACTTCTTCTCCTGCTCCTTCCACATTCGAAACTTATCAACCAGGGCCTGCACCTCCTTGACGAAGTAATCCCTCTTCGGCTCCCAGCTTTTCCTCTCCCCGTCGGTAACACCTGTTATACCCATGACCTTGAGCCAATCCGGTCCCTGCAGGCCATCGAGCAGCCGCTCAAGTTGCGCCTTCTCGTGCATGGCGCGATCCTTCTCGATGTTGCGGAGTTGCTTCTCTTTCCGCTCTGCTCGCCGATGTTGTGCAAAGTACACGGTATCGGCGAGGGGGTCTTCGTGGCCGGCATTGCGCAGGTGTCTGGCTATGTTGGTGTAGTCGAGGGCAGGGAAGAGGGTGGAGGAGCGGGAGGGCGGTATTGAGGGGCTGGAGGGTTTGCGTGGCCGGCTTGGGCTCGCCGACTTGCGAGAAGCTGCGGGAGTGGGAGGATGGAGAGGTTTGGTGGGTTTGAGCGGCTCGTCTACGAGGTATACGGGCGTGTCAAGGCCGAGGAGCTCTGTTCACACGTTAGGCAAGCTCCAAGATAGCTCGCAGACGACATACCGGGCGGCTTCGGCACACCCGCCATGATATCATCGTAGTTTGCAAAGTAGGTAGCAAGGTCGCTCTTCAACCGCGACCCGCCATCCTGACTCCTCAAGCTCCTCTTGTCCTGGCTGCCTGCCGGTGTCTGCGCGGGCACGCCGAGGGTAGGTCCTGTGCCGTTTGGGTTGGGCGTCGACCGGGCAGAAGACACGTCGTCGGCGGCAATGCCCAGTTCCTTGGACACGCCGTTTGTGATGCGGAGAAGCTCGCCATGGGGCTGTGTAACCGTCACCTTGGTTGGGGGCCTTGGGTCTGTCGCGATCTCGGAGGCTGGTCGCTTGCGGGAGCTGGTGCGCGCGGGCGGAGGTGCCTTCACGGGCGCCTGGCGATTTGTTGTCGCGTTGGGCATGCCATTGTCCAGCGAGAGCGTGGCTCGCGACCTTGGGCGCGTGGAGGCGGCTGGCTGAGGTTGCTGCTGGGCGCTCACGAGCTCGTCGCCGGCTGGTGGCTGCGGGGATCGTGATTTGTTGTGTCTCGAAGTGCGCCGCTCAGTCGCTGGCCGGATGAGTTGGGCCATTGCTTTGAGCATCGCGAAGGCTCATTTCTCAGATACTGCGCTTGACGATGGTCATCGCGCGTCGTTGAGCGAAGTTGCGACTGATTAGGGGGGTTGGTCAAAGTCTCGTTTGGGGTGCTCTCCCTCTTCAACAGGCGAAAGGTATGTATGCAGGCACGGCGGGCAGCTAAGGCTCGATTGAACCATGTAAAACAGCTCTGAGCTTTCCTTCGATAATTATGGCTGCGTGAAGGATATGCAGCGAATAGCAACTGTGAAATTTGGCTGCTTTTTGCAAATAGTATGACGCCACAGCATAGCCAGCCAATCCCGGTCCACGGCGACGAGAAGGCCGCCCGGTGTACCTGAGAATCATATCTGATGTCTGCAGCGCACATATAGCCCTCCTGAAATTCTACGTGGCGTGCATGCCTTCGCTGTGCATCTCTCGTCGAGCATGTAGGTTCTTCTTCTTCACGAAGAAAGGCTTGCACATGGATTTGCTGGCTCGGTTGAGGTGGCTTTGAAGTAGCTGGGACCGACCGTCCACCACACATGCGAGAAGTCCCAGAGGTCTACCGTGCCCTCGAGGTTGGTTGGCGCCCGGTCCGCGAGGAAGGATGCTGCCCTGGCTCTGGTGGTGGTGGTGGTGGTACCGCAGATCGCAAAGACACCGCCAAGGCAGCCTACCCATGGCCGAAGCGCTGCATGTTCATACAAGCCGACGGCGAAACGCCCTATATACATGCAAGGGAGAAAAGGTCATGAGAAACATACAGCACAGAAGAGTGTCATGAGAACAAAAAGTCCTTGAGCACGGGCGAGCCCGCAAACTCCGGGTTGAGCAAGACGCAACTAAAAATAGTGAGTCGATATAGGCCATGTTCGCTAGCGCAACAGATTGCGGGGGACCATGGACCTACTTCAAAAAGTACGACAGGCCCACTCTGCGTCTCTCCAGGAAGCGCGGGCGAAAGCGAGCTACTCGAAAATCAATATCTGAACGCGGTCGAAACGGGCAAGTGGGCGGAGGCGTCCATGGATGGGGCCTGACTTACAGACGACCGACTTTGGTGGCAACGGTGGCAGGGAGCCGGCGGCGTGGGGAAATGTTCGGACGAGCTTCTTCCGCAGGTCCTCGAATTCCGAATATCTGCATCGCGTGAGAAGAGGAGCGTCTCGTGTCTGCCGTCGCAGAGCATACCTCTTGATGATCTTCATGGGCCCTCCCTGAGCCGCGTCAGCGATGCATGCCGGCGGCGGCTCTGGTCAACTCACATCCAGAGTCTCGACGGTGCAGTTCCAGACGACGTAGGCTCCCAGCGCGGGCGCGGATCCGCTGATAATCACGTAATCGTCAATGGTTACATGCCTGGCCCAGAGCGCCCTGCACTGCTCCGAGCCCTCGTCGGTGTGGTCCTCGAGGCGGATGGGCAGCGGAGCACCGTTTTCCGAGTGGCAGCTCAGACGGCTGCCGCGGCTCTCGTGCGTCTGCCAGTATGGAGGGACAATAGAACTGCGCTCTGGGCGAAGGGCGGCCGGCTTGCCCCCATCGTGGGACGGCGAGGGCGAGACTCCTCCATCCATCTAGCGGGCGGGGCGGCAAAGCGTCGTCTATCGACAGGAGCGGGGGATGGAGATGTTTAGTGTCGTCGTGGTGGTGGTGGAGGTGAAAGGATGACCTCGCTAATTAACCAGTAGGTGCTGTATAGCACCTCGCAAAGAGGGCGCCCATCACATCGGCCGCATCCATCGAGGCCGGCAAACGAGAGCCCCAACAGGGCAGATGAGTGGCTACGGGGCCGAGACGGCGCGTCTGGCCCGTGTCCAAACCCTGCATGCATTTTTGGGTCCTTGACGCCGAGCGAGTGCAACCCACCACCGGCCGTCCTGTCTCTCCACGTCCGCTGACGACGCCTGCAGCACACCACCAGCCGAACATTCGGCATGAGCCGGAACCGCCAATCGAGTCCCCTCCCGGAACACGGCACGTCGCAAGCAGCAAAAGTGGCAGGCCACGGAGGCTGGGGCAATCTGGACGCTGGGCGCCGGCCCCCCAGCTAGCAGCATCTGAGGGCCCATGCGTGCACGGGTAGGTGCGCCTCCTTCTTTATCAACCCTCTCCGCCGCCGGACTCTTCCTCCCTTACGCCCACACTCGCTCTGGGAGAGACAAGCCGCCGTGAGACGTCCCTTCTTCCTCGAATATCCATTCAATTGCTTCTTCTGTCGCTATCTGTACGCTCTTGTAATACTCGCCGTCCCGTCTTCTCCCCGTCGGAACCGTAAGTGCATTCCTGCCCTCCCCGGCAACCCCAGCCCATGTCCGACTTGCTCTTTGGAAAGCCACGGCGCTGATTCTTCTTTAAAAGGCTCCCCGCCACGCCCTCGCTCTACTCCAGCATCACCCCCAGTCCCCCCTAATATCAACCAAGATGCGTTCCTTCGCCGCCCTCAGCCTGCTCGCCCTAGCTGCCATGTCCGCCGCCCAAGACGACTACAATATCGATATTGACAAGGTCGCGCAAAGCACAAGAGGTGAGCCGTCAACCGCCCTTATATCGCCTCACAGGTCTAACGGAATTCAGAATACTGGTGCACACAGCAGAAGTCGCAATGCCCGCTCATTTGCCTTCAGCAACCAGGCGTTAAGTCCCGGAACACCGTCTCCAATGAATGCGATCCGGTACGATTCCCAACCCCAACCTGTTCCTTGACATCGGCTGGCTGCCCAATCCCCCCATGGCAGCTGGCTCGGCCCAGGAACAGCACTCCGTTTTCCTTCATGCCTTGAATGCATACTAACATTGGCTCACAGGAGACACTCGTGTATTCCTGCGTCTGCGACGACAACAGCTCCCCCAACATCACCAAGTACACCCAGACGATGCCCTACTTCAAGTGCACGGAATGGGGCACCCAATGCGAACAAGCGTGTAATGGAGACAGCACATGCCAATCAAAATGCCGATCCGACCACACCTGCGGGGGCGAGGACCTTGCCAACGCAACGGCCTCCAAGAGCCCCTCTACGTCGGCCGGCCCCTCGCAGACCCAATCCGATGCATCAGCAACCAATACGGGCCTTCTTGGCGAAGGCGACAACAACTCGCCTGGTAGTGGTGGAGCCATGGCTATTGGTGCTAGCTATGGCACTATGGCTTTCACATTCGCGGGTGTCTTCGTCGCCTTCGCTTTCTTGTAAAGTAGAGAGGCTATCATTTGCATAGCACCCCGCCATGCGATGTACCAACGCTTTATGAGCGGACCACCTATAGCGCGTCTTCCTTCGATCTCGGCGTTCAGCTTTTCGCCTTTCTCTACCTTTTCCCTGTTAATGCATAGCGAAGCGTGCGGCACGCCCGTGACTTTCCAGTCTTTTCTACCTTTCTGGCGCATAATGCCAATGCGAGGGTTCGACCTGTCCTTGTCAAAAGGCATGCGTCTTCGCTCACATAGGACATTTCCGAGTAGTTGTTTTGGTGGGGAAGACATGTTTCCATCTCTACACATGGACATTTAATGGCGCATACGCGCAGGTCATCTGGACAACATTTATTTTAAGTCGAGGCAAAAGCATCGGGGCGGCCAGCACGTCGTCTTGCACTAGGTAGTAATGGTTGTAATGAAGTGGTACGAGGCTATTGTGCTCTCGAAACTCGATCGAGCGTTACGTTTGCCATTCGTAACGCTTACGCTCACATGCCCCTCGTAGCCTATTCACTTCATGGCCCTGATTTTAACCCGCCTGTGCATGGCCTACAACACGATCCAGCACTGATCGCTAGCTCGACTTTGCTCTCGACCTTGTATATGATCTAGCACTCTGTTCACATCACTAGCGCGTCTGGACTACCGAAGACTCACTCTGCGTGCGACATGGAGTCACAACGGGTAATTCGGATAGGATCTCGTCTCAGCGTTACTGAGACCGTGTATTACGTACATTCCTCCCTTGCCCGTGCTGTTTCCCGCGGGTATCACAATAGTCTGCTGTTGGTATCACGGTAAACTGGTGGCACTGCAACATCGGGGTACGTGCGTGTATCTTTGGGAGCGAAGTTTCTGTCGTGTACTATATGGTAACAGAGGCATCTTAAGTGCAGATATGTTGCGGGTACGAAATATTCTAATAAGACTTGACGTTATATGAATAATTTTGACTGTTAGATATCCTCTGAGGTAAACGAATAATCGAACATCCCCTCACCACTCCTCGGCAATCCCACCTAATCGAGTTCTAGTCCTCCCCCTACTTCCCTCATCCTCTACATTCCGCGCTTCTTCATACACTATCAACAAAATCATTCGCCTCAATACCATCGATCAGTTGAACATCCAGCGGCTCAGCACTCGCATTCCCTCCCCATCCCAAACTCCCTTCACCATCGATATAAAACGACGATAGTGCATCCCCCAGACTACTCGTCATCCTCCTCAATCCTAGCCTCTCACGCTCGGACGTATCGTCAGATACAGTCGTCGCTGTTCGCTGCGACCAGCGGGATGACTCGACGGGGTCGGGCATGGGGGGGAGTCGGGTAGCTGTAATCGGCGGTGCTGCGAATTGTGGTGATGGCAGAGGGAGGAAGGTGTTTGGGTCGGTGGTGCCTCTGTTGAGTGGGTTGATGGTGGTAGAATGCAAGGTCGCGGTAGAGAAGGTAGTGCTTGGGTTAGTAAACTCAGGTTTTGGGACGCCTGACAAGCTTTCGTTCGAAGACACTTCAGCGAGCGGAAGGACTCCCAGCTCGTCGATAGAGCGGAGGCGTAGGGCAGCTTCTTTACCGAAAGGGCGGGTATTGGTCGAGAACTTCCTCGTCCAAAAGATGGATTGCGCTTTAGAGACTCTACGGTTGAGCCCTCGAGCTATGAAGTTGCGCGTCACTTGTGGCGGATTGTATATAGTTCCTCTCGCCGAGCGCTGCGTCCTCCGCCCGATAGCCCTCCTCGCCTTGCGAAAGGTAGGCATTTGGAGCAGCTGAACGGAGCTCTGGTGGGAATGGCTGTGGTTCCAGGTCGGCGGTGGACTATATCCGCTCAAGCCATGCCAACGCAGATGATCTGAATCTATCCCGGCTCCAACGTTCGTCTCAAGTGTAGGTGTGGGGGCACGATCGATGAGCCCTTCTCGCGAATTTGTGCGCGTTAGTCCTCTAGCGTAGATGCTTTGTGGTAGTACGGTGCATGGGCGGTCGTGGTATGTTTGTCCTTGGTAGAAGGTGCTAGGACCGTCGAAAGCCTCCAAGTTGTCACGGCTCATGTTTTGGAAGCGCAACGAGCCATCCTATCCAAATTGACGTTACGGTTAGCACATGGTCAGAGCTAGGAGGTGTATCAATTATTGAAAGCATTCAAGCGGCTTGAGTGTGGTGACATGAGAGTAAGGTCGGGGTGGAGAGGGGTGGCTTACTGCGCGCAAGTTAGCAGAGACTATAATATTCGTAATGCCTAGACCTACCCATTGCGAGCGGCTCGAGGCTTGAATTAAAGTATTGCACATCATGTTGCTGATGTGGGTTGGCATGGCTAACCCCGGCGTAGACATCCCACGGATATGAAGTGGTTGCCACAAAGCTCTCCTGTACGCCAGAATCCTTGCGCTTACGAGTAAAAATTTCCCTGATCCTTGCAAGCGAAGACAGTCTTCGTTCAGGCTCAATCGGTGGGTCAGAAGCGTCGTAAGGCCTCAGATCTTGGGTCAGAAGCTCTTCGAATTGTTGTTCTTGCTCAAAGCGGGTATCACCATGTCCCGGCACTCTGTCATATCTAGAACCTCTGCGTAAAGCTTTGGGAAAGGTAAACAAGGATAAGAAGCCCGAAGACTTCCGATGCCGTGGGGTTCTCAACGGCTGGTCGCCCTCATCGCTGCTTGTTGATGTCGAATCTTGTCCAAAGAACCGGGAAACACGTCTTCTTTTGGTAGGCCTGGTCTCCGAAGTCTTTTCGGTGGGGGGAAATGAGGAGCTACGTCGACTCGGTAAACCGTTGTACACCCGATAAGGGCCCCAGCTGTCTATGCCATAAGGAGTCGCCATGGAGAAGGACCACGCCGAGCACCGGGCGAAGTGAAAAGACTTGGATAATTTAAGACCGATAGAAGGGATTTACGGAACACGAATCGTGGGACCAAGAATCAAGGTGGTACCATACACGAAGATGCACAGATAGAGAAGAGGTTCCTCAGTTCAAAGGGGCAAGCTTCAGGCAAGGCTAGAGCTTTATGTGCGAAGGCGGGGGCGAACCTGGCCCAACATTCTGCATGAAGACGCATTCATCTTTAGACCGATTGTCGGGCACTTGGCTCTACAGCTGTCATTCGCGAATGGAAACTTTTGCGTTGGAGGGTTGGGCGAAGATATCGTCATTGAATCAAAAGTAAAGAGCGACTACAGATTTGCTTTTGTTATTATAAGCTTTCGGAGTGGACGCTCGTATCAGGAGTTCCATGGAAGTCGTTGAGTTAAAAGAGGGGTCGTTGTTTTGTTAGTTAGAGGATGCCCACTTCGTAGCCATGGACCCGGGATTTCATTTCCACACATAGTTGCTCCATATGTAAGCTGTGTAGATGTGATTTAATTGGGCAATAATGGACGAGGACATGGTACCGGACGAGTTCTTGACGAGATTTGCCGTAGAAGCTTTGAACACCTACAACACGATGATCGTAACTGTTTATGAACCACTCACTATTAGAAATTGCAGTGAGCGAAACAAGCTTGAACCAGTCGCCATCGACAGTGCTGAATTTCTCTGGTGCAACGCCGTTCGGGTGTTTTGCAAGGTACACTTATGCGGGTCTAGGATGGTTGACACCTAACTGGTGAAGACGTTAGCATTTCACAGACCCGCGAGTCTTCAGGTGCTAAAGAATGTTCCATAGCCCACTTTTTCGGCAGTTCCGTCGTCCCGTATACCCTGATTAACCCTGGATCCAACTTCGGTTTCTGCATTGACGTCGGCGGGTTCAGTTTCCTTCGTTGAATCAAAAGCAAGCCGTCCGCAGTTAAAGCTCATGCTGTAGAGGTCCGCTTGAGGCACCATCCTGGCGTAAAGAACACTATCAATATTGTCGAGCCCTCCAGCTACATCAATAGATATAGTGAGCTTGGATGGACAATCTAATAGGCAAGTGTGGGTCTCTGCCTACCGTACAAAATGCCACTCCCTAGATTTTGTTCCATTGACATAGAGCCACGGCCAGTAGTATGAACATTGCTAGTCGGAGGCGAAACAGAGCTTCTAAACAAAGGTGATATCGTACAGTGTGTCTGGACCGTAGAGACGCAGAAGAATATATAGAATGGTAGACTTCATCTTGAAAGAATGGCAAATCTTGATGACTGTATGGTAACGAGAGCTTCTGGCCCACCTCATACAAGATCGGTCTAAGGTGCATACTTGTAGAACCATATACTCCAAAGCAATCGGTGTAGACCGCTCGGACTTAGTTCTCGCCTGAGACTCTCGCACGTAAAGCATATACGTTGCGTGTTCCAAAGTACATTCAGGGTTATTTTTTTGCCCCCGTGTAGAGGACTCCTTTAGGCGTGATATAAGGCCATCACAAGACTAGCACTCTCCTATACCTTTCGCGCATATAAAGGCGGAATCTTTTAACCGTAGGTCGGATCGCAGACGTAAATAAGGCATCAATCATGCGCTTATTTTGGTCGATATCCGAATGGGGGGCTTTCTTTAGCCACATATCAAATCCCACGCGCAAGGTTGGTTTTGCGTAGCCCTAGAATAACCGTCTGGGACAACGTACGACTTTGGCACTGAGAGGTATTCGCCTCTGGACCTTAGCAAGAGGGCAAAAGATGAACGAGGGATAGAAAATTTGGGAGACGAAAATTACCATATGGGTTGATACTCTGCCGGCAGCATTGTAATCAGTAGCCGCCTCCACAGGTTTGGTTTGTGGTGATCGTTGTGGTTTCACCAGTACTAATTCTTCATCTGGTAACTTCTACTCCTTCGATTGTTCCCCATCATCCTTCAACCTATCTATGTTTGGTCCAGTTAAGGTGTAATGTTCAGTGAAGAAGTCTAACCATGAATCATAGTGATACCTTTTGAAGGCGCTTGGGCCAATGGAGCTATCTGAACATAGCTAGCGGCACAAGTGTTAGGGCTACATCAACATCACAAACTCGACATCTGGTGCTGCGGATCTCTCCGCAGCCCTAGCGCACTTTCTTCGCTTTGTGACGTTGCTAATCCACTTACTCTAATGACACACATCTTTTCGGGCTTGTGATGTCGCCTCGACTGCGATTGGGAACGCATCGTGCCCTATCCTCACCAACGCCCATCGTCGGATCGCGAGTCTGGCTTCACCGGAAGTTCGTATCGAGTTCCACCAACGCCCCAGAAATCTACGATGTCGTCTGCGTTGGAGGTGGGCCGGCGGGTTTGAGTCTCCTGGCTGGTCTGAAGGCCTCGCCAATTACAAATGGCTTGAGGGTCGCTCTCATTGAAGGGCAAGATTTACAGAAGAGCCGGCTACAGAAGGATGCGAGTCTGGAGAGCTTTTCGAATAGATGCAGTTCGCTAACGCCTGCGTCTATGAGAAACCTACAAGGCAAGCCTTCAACGGGACTCTTAAAAATCAATTGGACTGAAGCTAATTAGCTGCTAGATATTGGAGCATGGCGTCATGCGAACGCCTCACGAGTCCAGCCCTACCAAGAGATGCAGGTATGGGACGGCGTAACCGGCGCACGCGTCTCGTTCGACTGGGACACGGCGCGCCCACTCTTCACTCCTCGTAAACCGACGCAGCCTACAACGATCGCATATATGATCGAGAATGTCAACACCACAACTGCTCTCTTGGCCCGGCTTGAAGAGCTCGGCGGTGTGGATATCTTCACTTCTACAAAAGTCGACTCAATAGACCTTGGCCAAGATACAGAACAACTCGATCTGTCCTCATGGCCGATACTTTCACTGTCGAATGGGAAAACAATGGCAGCAAGACTACTAGTCGGTGCGGATGGGGCAAACAGCCCCGTCCGGACCTTCGCTGGCATACCCTCTCGCGGCTTCGACTATAATCGCCATGGTGTCGTCGCAAGTCTTCGCCTCTCAGGTCCTGGCTGGGGCGGCGCTGACCGCAAGGTAGCATACCAGCGCTTCCTTCCCGCCGGCCCGATCGCCATGCTACCTCTGCCCGGCAACATGGCCACCCTCGTGTGGAGCACAACGCCCGAACGCGCGGCGAAACTAAAATCGCTCTCCCCAACTGACTTCGTCGCCATGGTGAACGCTGGCTTCAGACTATCACCAACAGATCTAGAGTATCTTCACACCCTACCTTCGGGCCAAGAAGAAGAGATCGCATGGCGCGAGCAGCATACTCGCGTCAACGAAAGCTCAATACCCATGCGCGTCGCCGATGTGCAATCCGGCACTGTAGCCTCCTTCCCTCTTCGCATGCGCCACGCAGACACCTATACCGGCGAACGCGTAGCCCTGGTCGGCGACGCCGCACACACGATACACCCGCTTGCTGGGCAAGGACTAAACCAGGGGCAAGGCGATGCGGCCGCGCTTGTGCGAACTATATCGCATGCTGTGCAGACAGGGCAGGATATTGGATCGACGCTCGCGCTGGAAAGCTACAATGGTGAGAGGTACGCGGAGAACAACGCCATGTTGGGTGTATGCGACAAGCTCCATCGCCTGTACAGCGTCGAATCTGGTCCTATAGTAGGTATAAGAAGTTTAGGTCTCAGAGCAGTGGACGCGATGGGTCCTTTGAAGGGCTTCTTGATGAGCAGAGCAGCGGGTGGTGTATGATAATGCTGTAGACGTCAACTGTACATACAAGGGCTAAATCTGAAAATGATGATATCTACCGCTAGCCAATGGAACACTGGCAACTTGCGACTTCGGATCAGAGTGCCCGCTTATGCAAGGGCATTCTTCGATGGCGTCTTTGCCCCGCCACCCGGGCTACCCCGCCACATATAACAGCTGTCTCTTAATCCCGCTCTTTACACTCGAACACCCTTTCCACCTTAACATGACAGACCACGAGAAGCGAATTGAAGAATTTGGTAAGAATGACGACGACTTTTGGTTGTTTGGATATGGGTGCGTTCATTGACCCTCTCGAGGGGTTATATAGAGAGCTGATGGGTCAATCAGGAGTCTGATTTGGAAACCACCGCCGCATTACGGTACGAAGTCTACCCCGAATCCCTCTGCTATATCTACTTGCGTCGCCAGGAAGAAGACAGCTGATGTGGTGCGTGTTTAGACCAGCGGGTTCCGGGGTATATTGAAGGCTATGTGAGAAGGTTTTGGCAGGTATGAAGGCACACGTTGCAGTCACGATGGATAAAAGCTAAGTATTTAACAGGCGAGGTATATTTGCAGCTATCTGAGAAGCTCTCTGGCTGATAGTCGACCAGTGAAGACCATCGCGGCACACCCGAAGCACCGGGCCGTGTAGTCACCCTCATCGACCGCGCGCATTGGGAGACGTTGACAGATCATGTACGCCCCCAATTCACACCTTAGTCTCTCCATCATCTTTCTCTTCCGTCGTATTTTGGCGATTCTGACGTAAAACTCCCAGCATGAACCCACCGAACGCGTCTGGGGCGCCGCCTACCACATACCCTCCTCCAAAGTCGCTGAAGTGCGTGAATACCTCGACATCCGCGAGATTAACGGCTACAGCATCCAATTTACTCCCTTCCACCCAGCCTCTTTCTATACTTCCATATCCTCTCCACCAACATCACCATCACCTACTCCCCAATCCAATTCCATCTCACGCATCTCGTCACGCTCCATAACAGCATCCACCACCATCCTCGCGCAATTCGAGCGACAACAGCCGCCTATACCTTGCCTTGTGTACATCGGGTTGCCAGAGAACCCGCAGTTCCTCGGACCGCAGGATCCGGAAGAGTTGGCGAGGCATATACTGAAGAGTCGCGGGCCGAGCGGGGCGAATATTGACTATCTTAGATTTTTGGAGAAGGCGTTGTTGGAGTTAAGCAGCGAGAGCGGGGATAGGCACGTTAGTGATTTAGTAAGGAGGTGCAGGGAAATCGAGGGAGAGGAGGCGAAGGACGGGGATGAGAGGGACGACGACGCCACGGATGATGAGGGTGGAGGCGACACCGGCGCGGAAGAGGTGGGAGGACTCCCCTTGCACAAGATGGCGAGTACGGAAGAGCAAGAAGAAGTTGAGAAGTGAAACGAGCGCATATGTGTTCGTAAAATCGCATTCATCTTATATCATGACGGTTGTCAAGGGTCCAAAGTTTGCTCTCGTCCAATCCAAGCCCTCCAGCTACACCCTCCGCCGCTTCCGCTGCAGGTGAATCCCGGAGCTGATGCGCAGGAACGGTTGACACAGCCGCTGGATAAGGTGAGTAGGGCTAGCATGGAATGGTTCCGGTTCGTTCTCTTCCTCAATGCTGGGAGATCGACACGCCCGGTGGGGGTAGCGCCAAGGATTGAATAACCCTATATTGACTGCAAACTACGCGACATACACGTGGGATCGGCGTAACGTGATTGTGAGTTGGGTCGTGAGCACGTGCCGGTTGTGAGATATGTCCGCCTTTTGCTCGATGTTCGGTCTACAATAGTTGGTTGTGATCTTGTGTGGCAGGATGGGCGGTAGGACGTGCATCTCCCAATAGCGCTTGCATAGATACCCTCAAGTTAGAGATTGTCCAGGGTGGGCGCCAATTAGGAAAGAAGTTTGACAGTTCCTGGAAGATCGGATATATAAGATGAACATGATGTCGATATTGGGATCCAATACAATTGCAACCGACGATGGTGCGCAAGCGCAAACCTGCTGTTGCTCACTAATCCAAGCCTTGATTCGGTGCTCATTGCGATACAACGCGTGAGTTCTGCGGTTCATTTCTAAATACCCGGAACGGCTACTGTTAATCAGCGAGGCGGATAGCTTAGGAGTGGCAAACGACCTCCCACACCACTTCACCGCATTATCGCATGTAGAAAAGGTTGTGGTGGGGAACAGACTAGTGGCTAAGTGTCAGCATATATCAGCAAGCTTTGAGTAAGCGTGGCAAGGATGCCAAGGTAAAGAAAACGTACGTATCCAGAGTTAATGTCAATAAAGCGTTCGTCGACTCCCACTGTTGATCCTGAAAAGCCTCCCGGTGATATGCTCGGATTGCTCATCAATGGGCTCAAAGTCGACCAGTCGATGTTCTGCCAATCAGTAAAGTCGGGAGACGCCACTTGTACCTGAAGTGGTCCCGATATGTCGGACTCGTCGAAGCAGGGCTCGAGCCTATTTTGCGAAGAACTCAAGTATAAGCAAAAGAACGAATCGGTAAGAACTTTCGGTCCTCTAACCTCAAACTCATGATGTTTTCCCAGAGGTGGCGCACAGCTTCGTCTAGTTTGAAGCTGACCCAGCCACATAGATGTAGTCGATCGAGTAGCGCATCTGCGCGCTGGATGCCGAATTCTGAGCAAGCCAAGGACACTTGGTGGACGAACCATGAACTCTCTTCCGAGCCCTCAGCCGATATAGCTCCGACTGCTAGAATCCATAAGAGGAGCTCGGGGCACGATTGCCATTCGGTGCGGCTTGTAGCACTCAGGGCTTTCTCCAGCCTCTTGCTTGCAGCGCGATGGAGCGAATGCATATCCGTTCGTTGATCAAGTGCTTCGGTGATGCGAACCGCGAAAATCAGGAGGGTGACGCAGAGTGCGTCCTCCAATGGGTTGACGGCATGCTCATTTTCGCGTAGCCAATCCATAAGCATACACTCCAAGAGGCAAGCGTAATTCTTGACATCAAGGGGGTCGAGTAGGGTTTCTGCATCGCAGAACAATATGTTGAGATCGGCGATGAGAATCAGGGATGATTCTACAAGTGTAGTAAGTGAACCTTTAACCTGCGCGCTCTTGCAGCAATCAAGCAGGTGTTGTGAGATACGGGGCCGGTGCCCAGAAGGATGACGTGGAGTGCATGCGGCACCGATGAGATCGCTAGTAGAGAGGTATGGAGGATCAAATGAAGCGATAGCGTGGGCCGTTGAATGCCTGATGCTCAGTAAGCAACTACTAGCCCGGTTGGGGCTGCCTCGTGGGAAGGCACAGGGTACGCACCAAAGGATAAAGGCTTGAAGGATGCGATTAGAGTTGATTGCCATCAATCCCCCGCGCAGTTGGATCATTTTGCGCAGTCCATCCAGATGCATGGCTCGCTGGTTTGGTTGTTCGTCGGTCGGTCGGTCTTTGTCAAATACTGGTGAAGAGAGGGTCTCTTCGATCGTGAGTAGGTTAAACACGGCGCCTATGTTGGCATCAGAAATCCCCACGTTAACATCTGGATTCAATATCGCGGAATTGACAGCTGCTATCGTTTGAGCCCTGTGGTAAAAGACAGTCTCGATAGATCCTCGGCCACTATACCATTGATGCAGCGCCACGGTGCCGAGGAGGCTATGCATGAACCCTGGATTGCTTAAAGCTGTGCCAAACCAATGCGACCTCATCAGATCCGATTTGTTTCGAACATCAACCGCGATTGCATGAGGAGCCATTTCGGTGATGACTAGATGTAAAGTTAGCGCAACCCATCTATATTCTAGCAGCCTGGAAGCAAAAGCGCGGTAGTAGAGTGGAATTCCCCAGCAATAGACTTAAAATTCTAACGCCGCCGACAGACGGCCGGTTCCTCCCGCCACCTCGGAAACCAAACGGACCTTTTGCGGGAGAAATGCCCAGGGACAATACTTACAGTGCTCTATCAAGCCCGAAACGCTTCCGTTCATGTCTACCGGTGCAGTCCCAAATGGATCAAAGAGACTGTTGTCCAGGTCTTCAGCAGGCACTGGAGGCTGAAGCAGTAGGCATTTCGGGCACAGTGTTTGTCCTGGCCGACATTGGAAAATCTGGCAGTCTGTACAGATGTCCAATTTGGCCACTGAAAAATCATTGTGGTCGGCGAAAGGGAAGTATTCGATTCCAGTATGTGCAACTGGCGGACTTGGTGTCGATGTGATCGGGGTATGCGAGAGGTCGGGCGTACCCACAGTCGCGGGACTTGTTGTCTCAGGACTCTTCCTCTGTTTTGCCGCATGCTTACTCGTAGACCATGGGCGTTCTCTCCGCGCTTTTTGCATGACAAAAGATCGAGCGTTTCGTCGGCCTTGACGGGAGCTCTTTGCTTTTGCGGCATCCACGAAGAGGAACTCCTGTTGTGCGGGAGCGGCTGCGGGAGCGGCTGCGGCTGCGGCTGACGGAGAGCTCCGCTGTTTCCCTTTGGAAGCATCCCGCTGGCTCGCCATGGTTTGGCCCTCGCAGGGCCAAGCGGGCCGCGTGTCGTCGCCCTGCTTCTGGGAGAGTTGGTGGTGAGGAGCTTAGCAAGGCATGACCGCGAAGATATTGCGACAAACGACCAGGTAGAACTTTCTTAGTTCATGCTTGCTTGCCACCATTGTGTGCCTGAGAGTATCGGGTTCGTAGCTCTGATGGCAGGCTGGTGCCGACAAACGCTGAAGCGGAGGGCGCTGGAGGGGCTTGAGAGGTCAAAACTATCAGTCACCCGATTAGTCCTAGGCCGTCGCGTTGCCGAATAGCCTCCTGTCTCGATTCGGTACGTTTGGAAGTTACTCACGATCTGAACACGCCTTGCCGAGTATCGCACGTTGGAGACGATCAGGCCGAGTAGCTGCAAAAGGAGAAAGCAAAGTCGGCAGAAATGACCGCCCTAAGCTTCTTGCTGGCGTGAAGGAAAGTTGCACTCGCCACTGCTTAGTGGCTGCGTTCGAGAAGCTGACGGAAGCATTCTAGAAGCCTGCGAGGGCGACGAGAGTATATGTATAACGAGCAGCAATAGTCAAAAGGAACTCGGTGCCGTAGCCCGTAGCTCGCAGAAATAGAAGCGTTCCTGAACTACTTATCGGCATTGATGCGTTGGGGTGCACTGTACTTCCCGGTAGTGAGCGTCCCGGCTTGGACGCTGACTGAGCGTGCATGGTCGTCACTGAAATAATTGTCGTGGATTCCTGCCTGACGAGACGTCATGTTGGAGCTGAGGAGAGATGTTGAGGGTTTGCTGAGCGCTGTTCGAAACCGTCGAATCGGATTTTAGCCAGGTGAGCCTTTCCCGGGTTTGTTACACCACCGTCCTCCACGTTGCATGCAGCCGGGGATATTCTCAGGTACAGACTGCTGCGTGCGAATCGCGCGCGTTCCGGTCGCCTGCAAGATGCATTGCTCGATCGAGCCTTCTTTCCCACCAGCCTGGAATACGACACCGACGAAACATCAAGCGTAGAGGCGGACGTCGAACCTGTTCGGGACGTCCATACTCTCGCCGCCAGCGAAATCCAACGCTCCAGTGGTTCCAGTCCTCGTGTCGTTGGATTAGTGTTTCTAAAGATACACTGCGATAGTCTGCTCCCGGGCCAGCTGCGGGTCAGGCCAGCCCCGAGCTTGGCATTCCGGTCGGCCTGGGAGCTGGTGAGATGTGTCCTGGGCCCATCGTAGACACGACTACGCACCGAAGAGAACCAAGACCAGAGACGGCGGAGACGGCAAAGATGGCATCGCACGACGCAGACGGAGTGGTTTCGTGAGGGAAGAAAGAGGTTCCGTTCCGAGCTAGCAAGTAGGCTATCAACCGCGCTGGCCCGCCGCTCCCCTTGCGAGCAACTGAGCCCAAACAATGACCGAGGGCGATCATGGCCCAGTCGCAGGTGAGGCGCCAGTGGAATCCCCCTGGGCTACGGAGGCGCAATGACTAAGGCTTTTATATAGGCCTCTCATGGACTGACGTCCCTACACATGTCCTGCATGCCGAGCTTCTCCGGCGACAACAGAATGAGCAACCGACATGCGGCACCAAGGGCGGCAGAGGCCACTACAACACGCCCATCCACGTCTTTGCGCTGGTACTGATACTTGCTCTGAGCACTGCCGGTTAGTGTGCATGCATGAAGCTCATTACCGATAGCAAACTGAAGGCCCGCAGCGTGCTCCTTTCCCATTGTCGTCAAGCGCTTTCCTCGCTTCCCCGTCCCCCACCACTTCCTCTTCCTCTCGAGACACTTTGGCACCGGCGTGCTCATCGCGACGGCTTTCGTGCACCTGCTGCCCACGGCCTTCGAGTCTCTCACCGATCCATGCCTCCCGCACTTCTGGAACAAGGGCTACTCAGCCATGCCGGGCTTGGTGGCCATGACCGCTGTCTTCGTGGTGGTGGGCATTGAAATGTTCTTCGCGTCCAAGGGAGCTGGACACGTCCATGATTACGAAGCCTTTGGCATGGATGCGCATGAGACACATCCGCGCCCGGCACACACGAGGAGCAACAGCAACGGCTTTGGAAGATTCAGGGTCAATGGACACGTCCCAGACGGTGTGCTTCAGCAAATACCTCGGTCATCAGAGAATCTCATCTCAGACAGATCACCCTCGATCAGTGGTGGCCTGTCTCCCGTGCCCAGTGCGCCGGCCAGCCGTAGGGAGACCACGTACGAAGACCGCGATGACGAAGACTCCGACCTGGATATAGATCCCGAAGAGCTTGGCCCGCAAGCCTCTAACGATTCTGAAGATGAATCACGTCTGCTTTCGCGTCCTTCTGCACACAAACACTCGCATCACTCATCCGCTATTGCCGAACAAACCCCTGAGATGACTGACGCGCAACATAAAAAACAACTACTGCAATGTCTACTACTTGAGGCCGGCATTTTGTTTCACAGCGTCTTCATAGGCATGGCACTCTCCGTGGCGACCGGGACGTCGTTCATGGTGTTGTTGGTCGCCATATCCTTCCACCAGACGTTTGAAGGCTTTGCTCTTGGCTCACGCATTAGTGCCGTCCGGTTTCCATCCGGCTCTCCCAAGCCATGGCTCATGGCTTTGGCATATGGCGCTACCACACCCATCGGACAAGCAATCGGTTTAGGGATCCACAACTTGTATGACCCCGCGAGCCAGACCGGCCTACTGATGGTGGGCTTCATGAATGCCATTTCTAGCGGACTACTTCTCTTCGCGGGGCTAGTCGAGCTTCTTGCAGAAGACTTTCTGAGCGACGAGAGCTACCTAGTTCTAAAGGGCAAGAGACGGCTACAGGCATGTGGCAGCGTAGTTGGTGGCGCGGCGTTAATGGCATTGGTGGGCGCATGGGCATAGGGAACATTGTCTGCTGCACATCTTCCGCATTTGCATGGCGTTGGTACAGATATAGATGTGGGCGTTCCAAACAATTGGTGCTGATAGTAGGCAGATACAATGGTTACATTTACATCCCTCAAGGCCTTCATACGAACATGTCTTCATACGAACATGTCTTCATATGAACATATCCCCGTACATACCCGCATCGAACTCCGGGCGCGTGCCAGCGAGGAGGAGCGCCGCATCAACTTCGAACGCGGCTGTCGTCACCATCATGGCTTTCTCGGACAGTGAGCTTGCGTCGACCTGTTGAACAATTCTGTCGTCGCAAATACTGAAGCCTGTGCTCATTGCATTGGGCCAGGTTTCGGCCATTGTGGGTGTCTGGATGTCCACATCGATTTCGTTCCCTAGCACGCCTGACGTATACGACTTCATCACTGCTGACGGGGAGATTTGGTCTGCCGACAGATTCGTATCAATGTCAAAGTCCACCAGGTCGTTGAAATCAAAGGCCTCGAGGTTCAGCGGCCCCAGATCATCCAGTCCCTCGTGCAGAAGGGGATCAGCACCTCCGCTCCCCGCTCCCCGCGTCTTAGCCTTCGCATACTCCTTCGGCGTCATTCCCATCCTATCCTTAAACACCTTGTGAAAGTACCTTGGCGTCAGTCCCACATTCTTCGCAAGATGTTGCAATCTGCCTGCTTTTCCATCCCCACGTTGTACCGCTTCATCGATCAACTGGCACGCCTTCGCGACAGCCTTCTCTTGAGGGTCTGGCGTCACCTCAGCATTGGGTTTGCAGCGTTTGCAGGCGCGGTAACCAGCCGCTTCTGCTTCGGCGGCGGTAGTGCAGAAGCCAATGTTCGCGCGACGCGCGAGACGCGCTGGGCATGTCGGGCGGCAATAACAGTTGGTCGTCTTAACCGTGTACAGAAAATGCCCGTTGGCCGCGGGGTCGCGAGTGCTGAGGGCGCGCCAGCGTGCGGTTTCGGTGGTGAAGGACATGTCGGAATATCTCAAAGACAGAATATATGTGGCTACAGGTGGGCCTCAATCGGATGGGCATGCGCCCTACTTATGTGTTTGTACGGTGGTTGATCCGCAAGATGGAGAGCGCTGATTGGCCAATTTCGCAGCATCCTTTTCGTACGTCATCTGAGGCATGAGCCGAGCTTACCAACACAGAACAGTAGCGATATCGCGTACCTGAAAGTCACATGATGGCGCGAGGGCAGCGCGCTCAAGCGTGCTCAAGCTTAGCAAGCACGTACGAGGCAGTCACCACCCAAGTAGAACAAGATGGAAACCCAATTTCTTATCTTCTTCCGCCCTCTCCATGGTAAATTGAAACAATCTTCTTCGTGGTCTAGGAAGGATGGCAGACATTCCCGAGCCGGGTCCGCTCCCAAGTATCGCCGCACTCCCCCTTACGACAGTGAGGCTAATCGGCTCATCTCAAGTCCTTGTTGATCCTAGCTCAGCCGTCAAAGAGCTCATTGACAACGCTCTGGACGCTCGTGCGAATGCCGTCTTCATCGATATCGCCGCTAACACCATCGATGCAATACAAGTCAAAGACACTGGCCATGGCATTCCGCAAGAAGATCGGCCATTGGCATGCCGTTGGTACTGCACGAGTAAGATCAGGGACTTTGCCGACCTGAAAGGGGTCGGGGGGAAATGGCTGGGCTTCCGCGGTGAAGCTTTGGCGAGTATGGCTGAAATGAGCGGAGGGTTGGAGGTTACGACGAGGGTGGAAGGTGAACCTGCGGCTGTCAAGATGAAATATGGGAAGGATGGCGAGCTTGTTTCGTGAGTGAAGCCTCGGATCTATAGAAGATCCTCTGAAGTTGACTTCGTGTAGAACCGAACGCGCATCCGCCCCAGTGGGCACCACCGTCAAGATCACCGACTTCTTCAAGTCTGTTCCTGTCCGCAAACAAGCCGCACTCAAGCATTCAGCGAAATGGCTAGCCAAGATCCGGCGACTTATACAGGCTTATGCACTTGCCAGACCAGTTGTGCGGTTCAGTCTACGTATCCTAAAGGCCAAGTCGAACAAGGGTGATTTCATGTACGCTCCGAAGAAGGATGCCAATGTCGAAGATGCTGTTCTGAAAGTCATTGGTAAAGATTGTGCGTCACAGTACGATTGGGCTGTCATAGAGACTGGTGGCTTTGAGATACGAGCGTTCCTTCCCAAGCCGAGCGCTACTAGGTCAAAGGTTGCCAATGAGGGTGCTTTCGTCTCTATTGATTCGAGGCCTGTCTCTGCCAGTCGTGGAACGCTGAAGCAACTCGTTACAGCCATTAGGCAGCGACTCCGCATAGCGAATCCCATACTTGGGACCGTGAGAGACCCGTTCTTCTGCATTAATATCATCTGCCCACCTGACAGCTACGATCCAAATATCGAACCTGCCAAGGATGATGTCCTCTTCGAGAACGAGGAAGCTGTGGTTACTGCTGTGGATAAAGTACTCACGTCTTACTATCCAATGGCCGTAATCGATATGAACGAAATAGATGTTGAGGTAAAGGAAGAGATACCGACGTCCGCTCAACAACCTCCGATGCTTAGCTATGAAGAGCTGTCTAAAGGGTCGGAGGTACCAATCCTTATTCATGAAGACCCAGCAAGCGATGATGATGCTCGGTTACCTTCATCTCCGAAAGACCGGCCACAGGGGAGATCAAACATGTACGGCATCGATGAGGAGGACCTACGATCGCTTTCCCAAAATCAGCCTCCCGTAATCAAGCAACAGGAAATACGCCAAGCCGCTGATGTCTCCAACCCCTGGACTATTGCACGAATGAGTGCTTCCATCAAAGGGAAGGAACCTGTGGACGACAAACAGCTAATGTCTCCTGCTAAAAGTCAAGGAGGTGTCTCTATGGGGCCCGGCTTTCCTGCACACGCGACTATGCAGCACCAGCAAAAATCGGTAGAGCCATTGACACCTCAACCTTCATCACCTAAGAACATGGCACAGACCTCGCTTGAAGATGAGCTTAAGAGAAGTATTCAGCGATTACCGGGGTCCTTCAAACACAATGTTCTTATAGTCGATCAACCTCGTGAGCCAGTACCGGAGGACATAATCTCCGCGCGCCGTCCATTACTGTTACGCACACCGCCATCAGAGACTGGTCTGGTACCCTCCTCACAAGTTGCATTTCCATGGGCTCAGTCGCCATCTTCTCAGGCGCACACACTATTTGACTCGTATGGGAACCAGCCGAATGCCTCCAGCCTTACACTCGATATGATACCCTCCTCGTCGCCTACCACACGCCATATACAGCGCAAGAAACTACCGCAGCGTAACAGAAAGAGGTCGCCCGGAGACGGACCACCAAATGATACCTGGTTTGGTCAGCCTATGCGTGGCCTCGTAACCTCCAAACGAACGCATCAGCGAAAGCCGAGGCAGATACAGCAGTCTAATGCTCCACTATTCCCTTCGAACGCCTCACCTAGACCACGAAGCATCCTGGACGAGTCTCATCGTCTCGTGGGGAGCCGACTGGCTTCCGATAAGAATACTGATATCCGCAACTTCTTCGGGCGAGGCAAAGCCCAGCATTGCAGGAGCGCTTCGGAAGACGCGACTCCTGGGCCTTCCTTTACACCCATCAATGCTCGTTCAAAAGAACTCCGAAGCAAGCCAACTCTTGTCGCTGATGATGAACATAGCTCCGACCCTCCCGAGATTATGGACCAACTGCATGCCTACGCAACTCGTGAGACTCTGCCCGACGTTAGGTCGAGGGCTGCATCTGCTGAACCGCATCTGCGCTGGAGTGGTATCAGAAGTCCTTCTCGAAACCGTGACTACAATGATCTGCTGAACATACTCCGGCCAAACAACACTGCTAGACCCGCATCCAATGATCGCAGCATAACTGCCCGGCTTCGTGCATGGGAAGAACGCGAAGATACATCCGGTGACACTCCAGCCTCACCAACGCAACCTCTTCGCGATCTGTGCATTGTTCCGGTCCATGAGACAGCGCTCGAAGCTCGCCCAGCGCGTCATCGTACCACGGATGGTGCACATCGCCCTGAGTCGGCAAGACTACCTCTTAAGCGTGTGCCTTACAGATACAAGGTCCATGACGTTGTCATGCTGCTGAACCTTGAGCTGTGGGATGTTGTTAAGAGAATGAACAAGATGGACATGGCGCAGAATAGCCTCGAGTGGGGATACGGCGCCAGTGAAGACGCATTCGATACGTTCAGCTCTCCCATCACAAACCGCACGGTGGACTCATGGGCATTGAAAATTGCACAATTTCTCAATCACCTGTACGAACGAGAGAATAATGTTGATGTCTTCGTTGATATCGGAGATGGCATCCGGAAGGGGCTGCGAGATAAGAGTAGAGATGCTGCTGATGACAGTGTTACCATTATGGACGCGCAGCTGGAACCCCATACTGGGGGCAGGCGCCGCGATGCGGAAATCGACGACTTCGAACAGATCAAAGAGTGGACAAGTCAACTGCTCCCCTGTGGGAACAACAACGATGACAATGGCGATGTCTTACTACCCGAGGCCGTCATCATGCCAGTCGATAACGAAGATGAGTTCGAGGAGGGTATCGATGATGATGAGATGTTGCTGGATTTCTGACCGCATACAGAAGGCGATGTAGTGGGAAGCGGGAGTAGATTGTATAGTATATCTATATAAAAGAAGAGGTTTGCTTTAAGTCGAAGTACCCCTAATTAGTCCTAGCACGGAGGGTGTCCTAGCACCCAGGGAGGGACGTTACTAAAGCGTGTTTCGCCGCCTTGGCACATGAAAATATGTTAGCATACGCCCCGTTTCACGTTAACATAGCCTTGTCGCTTAATTTGAGACGCCTGATGGAGCCTTATCTTTATATTAGAGCCTTTTTACTCTTTTCAGAGCTTCCTCCTCCGTCCAAACACCTCTCCCTCCTGACTGCAAGATCCATCCCCTCCTTCGCCTCTCCTACGAGTCCTTGTTATCTGGTGGTCTCACGGCCCTAACACTTGCGACGGTGCTGGCAGTGAATGCATAGTGGAGTGAGATTTATAGGGAGTACGAGAAGATATATATATATTATAGTAGGGTATAATAATAAAAAAGGTTAATACTAATATATCTAAAATTCTATAATATATATCTTTTTCTATTATTACCTTCTTTATAGCTTACTTTACCTATATCTTAATAATATTCTTATAGCTTATTAATCCTATCTTAATAACTACCTTCGATCTAGTCTATCTAGTAACGACTACTTCTATTATTTTATTTTATTTGGATTTGTATAGTGGGAGTCTCTTTAGAAGGTCCGCACGAAATACAGTAGGAGTCGTAATATAGTAGAGGTGCTATATCCATACCTTATACACGATAATAGAGCTATAGAGCTGTACACAGTAATACCGACGAGGTGATGTTTCGAATATTGAGGCGACGAGAAATGACATGTGCTGCCGAACTATAAAGCGTTGGGAGACCAACAGCGGTAGCGATGAGTTAGCGCACCTATACTACTACCCACAGTATAAAAATTGCCTGCGATGATACCAGCATCCTACTTACATCCATCTCTTATCCTTACTTCTATTATTTTATTAATTTAATACTAGTATAGCGTCTGTAGTAGGGTATAACGACGGCTATAGTAGTAGATACGGTAGGATAGGAGTAGTCGTCGTAAGGCACGATAGGCGTATTAGAGGGCTATAGTACCAGCTTGAACGGCGCTTCATTACGATGGACATTCTATTTAATATAGACGGACCTGAGCCGTCCTCTTATTAGTTCGCTATTCACGATGCTAAAACCGTATGGCGGGGGCGAGTAGGTCATCCGTTCTGGTAGTGGTGGCAAGTTTCGCGTTCAATTGCAAGTCATACATTCCGCACGTTATACTATCATCAATCGGTTTCGTAAACCAAACTATCGGTGCACTTCATGTGGTCAAGCAGCATCGCATTCATTATCAACAAAACTGACGGCCTATCGTTCGCGCGCGTCGATCTTCAGAATATTTTCGCTTTCTTGATCCGTACATTCTTTGTCCCTCCATTCCAGCCCTTCTCTTCATCTCCTGGCTCTTGCTTTACAAGCCACTTGAACCTCCTTTCAATTCGGTTCTCTAACTACACGTTACATATCAGCGAAGGCCCATAACAGGGGTCGAAAATGTTTATACTAACATTCTCACTCCCCTTGAATATAATCCATACGGTAAATGTGAGAACCATAGTGCCAACAGCGAAGGGAAGGTACCACCACCACCCAGGTTTGGATTCCAGCAGATTGACATTCATGCCAAAAAGAGACTACGCTGAATCAGCAAATCATCACTGTGGTTGTTACAAGCAGTCATACCGCAATGAACATGAGAGGAAGGAATACAAACTAAGTCGAACTTGTTAGTTTCCGATCAAGATTGATTCACCTTAATAGCTTACCGTAATCCAACTTAGACGCTTCATACTTCTATTCATGGTTGTTGATTTTTGTGCCTCCGCGATTGACGTCAGGTTGAATTCCTGTCCACGTTAATTGGCTGCTTCAAAACAAGGATAACTGATACAACCAATTGGATGAGCTCTTACGAAGTAGCGGTCAAATTATTGAGCCTTTTCCGCAGTTCCCTGGAGAGCTCATTTACATCCTTTATCAAGGCCTGAGCCTTTTCCCGATATTCTTGCTCATAAAGCATCTCCCAATTCTTAATCTCAAAGCCTCCGACAAGAGCCATAACTTGACCTTCCAGCAGTTCGTTGAGCCGACCCCAAAGCCTGGCATCGTATAATAGGGTCTCAATGAGTCCTTCTTCCAAACCTCTTGATCTCAAAACTCTTACACGCTATTCAATAGTCAGCTCAAGCTTAAATGTATAACACCGCACCCACCCTGTCATTGAGATGCTGCTCCGCGGCTCTACAAACACTGTTCCATTCTTCCTTAAGCTATTAAATCAATGGTTCACAAAGATCGGTCGCGGTATCTGGCACCGTAGCATATTCAAGGGTGCTGAAGAAAGTTGTAGACTTGAGCAGGTGCCTCCTGGTTACTTGTTCAGCCTTCAAGGTTTCTGGCTTGATCATGATCCAAACAAAACAGTACTCCCTATTTAGGCGTTCCACAGTTGCGACTAGAGAGCTCGGCATCTCTCGTAGTTCATTTGACTGGAACACTGGTAATATGAGGCGACATTCGAGGAGGCCTTCTCAGTGTCAGTTAGTACGACTAGTAGTGATAATGCATACTTATATGCATCAGAACAAGGGTTGTGTTACATTCTCCTGGTCGAATGTAATCCAGAGTGATAGCACTAGGGATAGTGTCTAATTTTGCTGTCCACACCTGAGGCGCATTCATGTTTCCTCGATCCGTTAGCTTTCGTCTTTCGTTCTTTCCCTCCTTTTTCGCTGTCTTCCGCCACCATCGACAACGGAGTCCCCATGGTGACGCGTTCCGAAGGAGATTATCATCAGCTATCAAACTAAGCTAAGGTTAGTGACAGCATAATATGTCGAGGCCAGACTTACAATAGCCGTTTTTCTGTCGTATCCCCAGCTAGTGACATCTCTCTTGCAGGTAGTTCTACAAGAGGGAGAGCTAGAGAATATGACCTGTCGTTCATGTACTTACTAAAATCTGTTCCACTCAAGACCTTAACATTAGCAGAATATCCTTTTGTCATTTCCACAGTCCCGCCTGTGGTTCGTGAAATAGTCCTCCACGTAGAAGCATCAATTGAGCATTTTTCCCCAGACATTTTAGCGAAAAGGCAACGCATAATCTGGAAGTTCCTTAATTCAGACGCCCGTTGAAACGGCGTTGTGTCGCCAAAGTCCATGTTGTCGGCCTTCGCACCTCTTTCAAGAAGCCATTGGACAATTTTGAGATTCCCTCTCTCAACCGCAAGGTGAAGAGGCGTTTGGCCGTCGATATCTTTTTCCATGACAGCTGAGGCCTGGTCTTCCAAGAGCGAAAACAGCCTTTCAGAAATCTGCAGATTAGCAGATGATATGGCAAGAAGAAATGGTGTTTGTTTCGAGGAATTCTTCGTGCCAAGAAATTTGCCCGCGCCGTTATTGAGGAGGATGTTCAGTATTTCCAGACTTCCCGATGCCACAGCAGCATGGAGCAAAGATGAATCGTCTCGTGTCCGTGGGTCGATGAGAGCTGATGCTTTGTTATCTAACAGCATTCGGACCATGTCTTCATTGCCTCTCATTGCCGCAATCTGGAGTGCGGTCCCGAATTCTCCGCCTTGGGCGTTGACGTCTGCGCCGGCCTTGAGGAGCATATCTACCTTCTCTTTGCTCCCACTAAATGCCGCCGCTTGAAGTGCGGTCCCGAATGCTCCGCCTTGGGCGTTGACTTCTGCGCCGGCCTTGAGGAGCGCCTCTACCGTATCTTTGCTCCCATCATATGCCGCCGCTTGAAGTGCGGTCCCGAATGCTCCGCCTTGGGCGTTGACTTCTGCGCCGGCCTTGAGGAGCGCCTCT